>CM002479.1:5853708-5915419 GCA_000325765.3 Leersia perrieri
CTCGTTATGGTAACGAGCTAAAATCTCAGCTCGGCTCGTTAAGAGCTCGAGCCAGCTCATTAAGCTCGTGAGCCAAAAGACCAAATTTCAGTAAACGTTTCAGCAACAAATCAGGTAGCATTTTAGCATCATTACAGCAGCAAACTCATAACAAGAGAAGATGGATAGATCATATTCATTCATACATTTTCATTTATACAGCGCACGGCCACCGCGCAGCTTGCTGCGCATGGCCAGTTGGCCACCGCATAGGGCTACAGCCTGCAGGCTTGTGCAGCAGCCAGCGGCTTGCTTGGTCGCATCATCTGGATATGGGGTGGCGGGCTGGCGGCACCGTGCGGGATGGATGTGGGGGCGTCGGCGTCATGGAGGGATGGATGTGGGGCGGCGGTGCGATGGCTGGAAGCCCAGAAGGGTGGCGCACGTGATTAGCTGACGGTGGAGGACGACGTGAAGTGCGGGCACCGGCGGACGGCGGCGCGAAGTGTGGCGCAGCGGTGCGGCATGATGTGCGAACGTGTGCGAGATTGAGTCCGGCGGCTGGGGGAGAAATGAGGGTAGGACGAGGATTCTCTGGTACTTGGGAGCTAGGGTTTACATGTTAAATGGGCCTATTGGGCCGGGCAGCCTCCTCAATTTGGACCAGGGAGGATGAAATTTTATGGGCCACTAAACTCATAGCTCACGCTTGCAAGCCAGCTCGAGCTGGCTTGTTATCTAAACGAGCTAAAACACCAGCTGGGCTCGTTACAAAAAAACTACCGAGCTGAGCCGAGCCGAGCCGGCCACGAGCCAAGCGAGCTAACGAGCTACGAGCGAACCGTCCAGCCTTAGCTGTATCCTTATCACGCACGACAAGAAAAGGCGAACAACACAGACAACTCTAACCATGACGGATGGACGAAAAATAGGAGGACAGATGGGTCATAATCGACGTGTTATTTATTGGGCTTTAACAAAACATAAAACAGATCAAGGTGAAACGGAAATCAATCGATTGGGACTTGGACGTGACAGAAACACAGAAGTTGCTATGCATGGCTACTCTCGCGGGCAACCTACCAACGATAGAAACATCTCTAACTTTTATAATAGGTAAAGATTACAAATACATAGTTTATGCCAAGCTGAAAAATAGAGTATGTAAAGAAGGAAACCCACATGATCGACTTAGAATAAGGTTTAAAACTAGAGTATACTAGAGATGATAAGTCAACAAGCAATCAATTGGACGTCTAGACGTCATCCCTCACTATTGAGAATATTCTCTAAAAGAATTAGTGATGATCTTCATTGCTTCATAAACAATAATAAATGTCAATATTTATGTTCGAGCCCAACAACAAGTAGATTGAATGAGAGCAGAGTGATGGCTCCATGAATTTAATGAAAACTCCATATAGCGGGTACAATAATGGGCTTAATGCCCACGATGCCGAGTCCACGTAGGCTAAAAGATGCGCTCGATGAGAGAGGGAGTGAACAGGCGACTAATTTGTCACCCAGCTCCACACGCAATTTGAGGTTGTGTGGGACCGCGTCTGGGTGAGTTGTGTCCATGCCCATCGTCTGAAGTCCTCCACCGTGCCTCTGCACCAGCTGCGGTACCGGACGCAGTTGCCATCTGAAGTCCGTCGCCGCAGCTTCTGTGCCTACCGCGGCACAGGACATTGTCGACATCTGATGTCCTCCGCCATGGTGGGCCTAGATGTTGTCGCAATATTAAGTCCTACGCTGCCACCTAGTTCCCGCCATGGCCGTGGACGCCGTGTCCGTCTAAAAGTCCACCACCGCTGCAATTGCGCCCATCGTGGCCGCTGACGCCTTGCCCTCTGCAGCTCTCCACCGCTGCCTCTACTGAAAGAGTTTGTATCGGCCTAGAGGGGATGGATAGGTGATTTAAAAAATAAATATGAAAGTGGAAACCTAGTCTTTTCAGATGTTTCGAGAGTTACCGCAGAACATCCAAAAGGTCAACACTACTACAAACAAGCTACTAGCAAAAAGATCGGGATGCACAAACAGTAACTAAAGCTATAGTGGCTCACAAGTAAAGAAAGAACACAAGTGTAAGAGAGATATCACCGAGATTGTTGCTCGAAGACTTGAGGTGACCTTTACTTCCAACTCTTGCGAGTCGGGCCTTCTCCATTTCTCTTCTCGGCGTTGCACAAATGCATTCTTCTTTCACTAGTGGTATCTCTTCCCTTACGGAGGTAAGATCCGAACTTTACAACCTTTCCCCAACACACCACACACAGATTGGTGGCTCGGAGACGACGTCTATCCATCTAGTGTCCTCAACCAAATTCAAATCCACAACTCTCTCACACACAAGATCACAAAATGGAATATCGGGTGAAAGAAGGAAGAGAGAAAAAGGCTCCAAGTGAATCTCAAGCTTCAAATCCAAGCCTAGGATACCAAATGAGTCAATGGGAACAACAAAGGCTAGCTTGGGGTGGAGGAGGTTTTTATAGCCCCCACCAGATTTCTGCTCGTTGGGAACAAAAATACTATTCTCGAAACATCCGAGAATCTCTCTCGGAACATCCGAGCAGTGCAAATCCCCAGTTCCTCAATGTCAAAAAACCAAATCTGCACCTAGGAAAAACGACACCTCAGAATATCCAAGTTATTTTTTCCAGACACTTAAAGAACTCAGTGGCAACCACTAACTAGAAAAAATAACTGCTCGGAACATCGGAGAAACCATACAAAGAGCACAAACCAATGATAGAACATCCGAGACACTTCTTGGAACATCCGAGAAGTGATACACAGATAGTTTTCAATCCGAAAGGAATCCGGGACAAAATATCCGAGCCCCTCTCGGAACATCCGAGCAAACACAGAACAACTCCAAATCAAAGAGTGAAGCACTTCAAAAGATATATTGAACAATTTGTTTCACTCCAAGATTTCTTTCTGGCACTCTCTTTGTAGTACGGCTTTCCTGTGGACTCACATTAGAAAAATTACATTTACCATAGCTTCTCATCGCCGTTTTTCTTCTTTTTTTCATCACACATCTATCACGGATGTCGCTTAAAATCACTTCTAGTAGGCTAATGAATTCTTTTCACAACACAATAAACATGTTATTCCACACTAATCTATTGTTATTAACCACTAAAATTCTTTAGGGGCCTAGATGCACTTTCATCCGTGCCCACTGTGATTGTGGCCTCCGCCGACCCACCTGCGTCCTCCGCCAAGCCTCCATCACCGCCGTCGTTGTCCCCTCCTGTGGATGCCTCCATCGTCTCTTGCGGCCGCCACCATTGCGTGGAAATAGGCTACCAAGCCCTCATCCGCTGCCATCGAGCCCCCGTCACCATCGCTGCCATACCCGCCTACGGCCACTGCCATCGCATCTTGTGTCCAACACGGCCGCCGCTGTCACCTGAAATCCGCCGCCAAGACCTCCTTAGCTACCGATGACTCCCGTAATCGAGGCTGCCGTCTGTCGTCGCTTCTATCCGCTGTTGCCGGTCCTTCTCCGCTGACGGTATGAGAAGGCAAAGAAAAGAGGAAGAGAAGGAAAAGCAGGGAAGAAGAAGAGAGAGAGGATGGGGAAGGTGGTGGCCCTTAGAAATAATAGAATATTTATGGTACATGTTGTCTATTGTTCATATTGGCTACTGTGTTTTGTGTAGATGACGTGAACAACAATTCAAGCTAGCAACGGGCTTTCTTATTGAGCTTTCTCTTATATATACATTTACGTACTATACATATCGTATATGCAAACAACATGGGAAATTGTAGAAATGGATTCTCCATAAATGAAGAGCATATCTATATCTAGTTTTTAATTAATTATTAGCCTGCCAAAGTATCCATATCCTTTCACTGAATTTAATGGAAAATATGTTAAACATTTCGATTCTTGAACATTAACCTATCATCATAGGCTATCGGGTGCTCAACTCATCCTTTAAAAGAATCACACATCCTAGAATGCTAGACACAAAAATTCAAGCCATCTTCTTTCTTCAATACTTACCATATCTAGGCCAAACCAACAATGGTGTTTGCGAAAGTGGCAGGAGGAGTTCTCTTGCTCCTCCTCTTAGCTTGCTTTGAAGCTGTTCCACTTCCGCCTGCTGCCTTTGCAAATGATGACACCCCTCTGGCCCCTCCTCCACCTCCAAGTACCGAAGAATGCACCCACGCTCAAAAGGTGGAAATCCTGGACAAATGCAATGGATATATCAGGAATCAGTTACCACCTATTACAAAGCCCAAGGACAATTCCCCGTGCTGCGATGCGGTGAGGAACGTGCCAAATCGTGACATGGTTTGCATCTACAAACTATTTACATTGACAGAGAAGAATAGGACCGACGCAAGAAGGTTCAAGCTGGGCCTTCGTCACTGTTGTAGGCCCCGTGATGGTGAACAGTAAGATAAATTAATACTATTCAATTATTACTACTTCATAATTAAGTTGTTGATGGGTCGTTTTTATGGCATGCTGCAGTGCATGCAAAGTGTTAATAGTATAAGCCAACGATAGATTAATTATATCGATTATTTATTAATTCTAGCACCCATCCTTGACTATTTTTATGTGCTTGTCATGCAATTTAGGGGCAGTGGTCGTCCGTCTGCATGTAGGTAATGACAAAGGAAATCAACAGATGATCTGATGTGTGCACCTAGTAAAATAAATCGGTCGAACTACCGTCACTTGTAATATGCATGTGTTACTAAGAATCTGATCGTTATGGTTTGTCTTGGGACTTTGGTCTCCAATTTCTTTCAGATGCAACACTTGTGATCTTTTCACTGAAAATGAACAAAGACAACAAAAATTCAGTCCAACTACACTGTATAATTAAAAAATGAATTTAAAAATGATATCGTCTCCAATGGCTTTCATCCCTATGTGCAATCTTCCTTCAACCATTTGATGGAAAACATTAAAGGGTAGTATTACATATTGATTTAGATACAAATTAAGTTCACGAAAAAAAATGAAGTAGATCTCAATTTAAACACAGGTTGCCCCATGGTGTGTCCTAGGGAGCAAAGATCCTATGCAGTGGTTATTATGATAACAAAATTAAGCATTTTTATGGATATTACAAGATTTAAGATGAAAAACAAGATTTGCATAGGTGTTGTATTAGATATACTTTAGCAGTCAAGTATTGTTATTGTTCCGTTGATACTGTCGCGATCCTCTTCAGATCTTTGTTTGCAAAATATATGGCTGTGAATGTTAGCCTGTGATCCGATGCAATTGCTATTGGGCAGTCACAAATCTGTCAGTTTACCTTCGGAGACCGAGAGCTTATTCACTTACTTCATAAATTTCATCCCATATATCTCCCTGGTATAGAGGCAGTACATGGAACATGTAAATAGAAAATAATTTTATAAGTAGAGAACCATATATACTACATCCGTCCTTAAATGTTTGACGTCGTTGACTTTTTTATACACGTTTGACCGCTCGTCTTATTTAAAAAATTATGTAATTATTAAATTCTTTTCTATCATCTGATTTATTTGTAAATATATTTTTATGCAAATATATAACTTTACATATTACGCAATAGTTTTTGAATAAAACAAACAGTCAAACGTGTATAAAAAATCAATGGCGTCAAACATTTAAGGACGGAGGTAGTATATATTAAGGGTCTGTTCGGTTTGTACTAATTTTACCTCCATAGGAATAGGAGATATGACGAAATAGGGATGTGTGACATTCCAATTCATAGGAATTTTTTTCATAAGGTTGGAGTGGATATAAATTTTTCTATGGTTTATCTCTAGAGTTTGCACGAAAAAAATTCCTTTCGTTTTCCTATGACTCAATCATGTATAACGAATGGAAGTTTTCCTCCAAAGCAAATAAGCCCTAAAAAAACACTCCAAAGAAAATATTGCTGTATCGTACAAGTTTTTAACAGTTTTATTATGTGAAAAACCATCAGACTAACTCTAAATACATACAAAACACATTTGCTTTCGACCACACTGACCCAACAAATTCCACACGAAATCCATTCAAAAAAGCTCCTTTTATCATCCCAATTTCGTGCCAAAATAAAAATAAAAAAAAACAAAAAAGACTCGCATCCAGTCATAGTCATCCTGCCACGAAAAACCCCCCATGACCGCCCGTTCCACGCTTCCACCCTCTCCCCGTTCGCCGCCGCCGCCTCCTCCACCCTACCCTCCCTTCCCCGTGGGCCCCACCTGTCAGCCACCGACACCTACCCCCTCAATATAAACCCCGTTTCTCCTCTCCCCACCCATCGCCTTATCCCCTCGCCATCTCCGCCCCCGAGAATTCTCCCCTCCTCCTCCTCCCCCCAAATCCTCCCTCGCCGCTAGGGCTTAGGGTTTCCATGGCCTCCTTCACCTCGCAGCTCGGCGCGATGGCGTGCGGCGCGCCCTCCGCCTCCTCCCCCTTCGTCTCCCGGCGGAACGGGCAGCTGTTCGTGGGGCGGAAGCCGGCGGCGGCGTTCGTGCAGATGCGGGTGCCACGGGCGGGGCGGGCGAGGGGGACGGCGATGCGGGTGACGTGCGAGAAGGTGGTGGGGATCGACCTGGGGACGACCAACTCGGCGGTGGCGGCGATGGAGGGGGGGAAGCCGACGGTCATCACCAACGCCGAGGGCCAGCGGACGACGCCGTCGGTGGTGGCGTACACCAAGGGAGGGGAGCGGCTGGTGGGGCAGATCGCTAAGCGGCAGGCGGTGGTCAACCCGGAGAACACCTTCTTCTCCGTCAAGCGGTTTATTGGGCGGAAGATGGCCGAGGTCGACGACGAGGCCAAGCAGGTGTCGTACCACGTCGTGAGGGACGATAACGGCAACGTCAAGCTTGATTGCCCCGCCATCGGCAAGCAGTTCGCCGCCGAGGAGATCTCCGCGCAGGTGGTTTGCTCTCCTCCTTTTAATTCTCTGCTTCGATTCTGATTTTCTCTGTCAATATAATAAATAATTTCTGTTGGCCCTAAATTCAATCTGTCAGTCGTGCTGTACCGAAGGTCGTGCTCAGGCGATTGGGTCAATTAGAATGACCAAAAATATGAATTTTAATATGATAATTAGTCATATGTCCTAAATGTAATGATTAGTTAAGAGAATGCGAAGTAGGAGAATGAAATTGGATTTATTCAATTGGGCCAATTTGAATGATAAAACAAAATAATTTGAAGGTGATGATTCATCATGTATCCTAAATGGTGACTGTTTAGGAGAATGCCAAGTACAAAATTAGTCTCAGAAGTATTGCCTCCAAATAGATGTTACTATTTTTAAATAGTTATGCTTGATATCAAGTTATAACGCATTATATGTTTTCCAGTATATTTGTTATTTTTGTACTGGTTTACTTGTTTGTAAACTGGTATCCTGGAAAACTAAGTTCTGTGTTATTATGCTGAAATGCATGTAATACCTAATTCGCTTAAGATGTTGGTCCTGTACTCGTCTTTGATTTCTATTGGCAGTAAACCAGTAAGGCGGTCTGAGTGTGATGGGAAGGAATGAACTAGAATATTTTTCTTACAATGCACCATCTAAAACATGAAAGGGCATGTGCACATTTACTTGTTTTTGTTCCCCTAGTTAGCTCTATACCTTTTCGGTAAGATAAAAGTTTTCTGGCATCACTAATTGCTAGTTCAAGCCAGGATTTTGACATATCCTTGCTCACCATGTCCTTGTTTAGCGATCTATATGCAATGGTTTGTCACACTGATTAAGATGCAAACTACAGAAACCCTGTAGGATGCACAGTTCACCCTTAATTTATTATTTGGAATGGAATAGTCTATGTGACTTTTCTGGTAAAATATGTACATGTCAGGTCTTGAGGAAGTTGGTGGACGATGCGTCTAAGTTTTTGAATGAAAAAATTACAAAAGCAGTGGTTACTGTTCCGGCATACTTCAACGACTCGCAGAGGACAGCAACAAAAGATGCTGGGCGCATCGCAGGGTTGGAAGTTCTCCGCATTATAAACGAGCCAACTGCTGCATCCCTTGCATATGGTTTTGAGAAGAAAAACAATGAAACAATTCTTGTCTTCGACTTGGGAGGCGGTACCTTTGATGTTTCTGGTATGTTATGTGCTATTATTACTGTAACATCTGAATCTCATTGTCCTTAATCTTATTGTACTACTATAAGAATATAATATGCCATTATTCTTAGATTAATCAGAAATGCAAGTTAGATAGTGAGTCTATTTGATCAAATGAAATGTGAAACTCTGTTTTATTGCTTTAAAGGTCTTTAACCAAAGGTTCACAAATCACAAATATTTAGCCAGAAGCATAGTTTCTACTTTATGTGGTTCATCCTGAGCTTGATACATTGTTACTACTGATGAATATTTGAGCTGAGTAGATTTTTTTTCCATCAACATATATCAGGAGTTCTTGAATAGTGAATTATATGATATCTGTTGTAAAATGTCAGCTTGAATTTTTTAACAGGCCATGATGTAATTCAATTGTGTTGCATCCTCTTTCTAAATTTATAGCTTTTTTTAGTATTGAGTTCTACTAAAATATTTATTCTGCAGTACTGGAGGTTGGAGATGGTGTGTTTGAGGTGCTTTCCACATCTGGTGACACACACCTTGGTGGTGATGACTTTGATAAGGTGTGTAATTCAATTTTATTTTTTTTCCTAATGGAAAAAATGCATGACGTACTTTTGATTAATATGGTTGCAAGGGTATATATTTTTCCCCCTAACTGGCAATATATGGCAACAGAAAATTCTCAATAAATGCACTTACCTCTTGTGTAATTATGTAACATTAGTTCTATTTTCTTGTGGGTCTCACTTTGAAGTTACGAGTCATAAAGCTCTTGATATGATGAGATCTGCAGTTTGTCATTGTACTGCAGTGCTGTTAATATGGACCTACAATTTTTACCAGTTTACTGACAGTACATCTATTTTTGTTAATAATTTATACTGATATTGAAAGTTACCCTTGAATTATGTAGAAAGTTGTAGATTGGCTTGCTAGCAATTTCAAGAAAGATGAAGGCGTTGATCTTCTGAAAGACAAACAAGCCCTTCAGCGACTTACTGAGGCAGCTGAGAAAGCTAAGATGGAACTGTCAACGCTGACACAGGCAAACATTAGGTGAGCTTCTTTCCAATTGTTTCAGAGATCTATAATTTTTTATTTCCTAGGTCGTGATTTTTCTTAAATCATTCAATGTTTTATATTGCAGCTTACCATTCATAACTGCTACTGCGGACGGGCCCAAACACATTGAGACAACCCTCTCCAGAGCCAAATTTGAGGAACTGTGTTCAGACCTCATTGACAGGTAAAATATGGACATTGTGCTGAATGCTGATTAGCCTAGCTTAGATGCATTTTTTCATCTTTTTTTAAGGGTTGATTAACATGTTTCGTGTGTTGACAGGCTTAAAACTCCTGTTACAAATGCCTTGAGAGATGCCAAGCTGTCTGTTGATAACCTGGATGAGGTGATTCTTGTGGGTGGATCCACTCGAATCCCTTCTGTGCAAGATCTTGTGAGGAAGATCACTGGCAAGGATCCTAATGTGACAGTCAACCCTGATGAGGTTGTTTCCCTAGGGGCAGCCGTACAGGTCATTTTCTTATCCTTGCTTGTGCTTTAATTCGTTGTTTTTTGTAGAAAATCATCTTTAAACCTTCTAATTACTTCAGTGATCTTGACTACATATTTCCTACATTATGATGGATTTATGAGACCTTTTTTGTATTCAAAATCAGCTGCCTAAAGTGTGTTGTATGCAAGGCTGTGACACTTGTTCAACATCTGAATTCTCAGCTGATATTTTGCATTTCACATGCAACAACAGGGTGGTGTTTTGGCCGGAGATGTGAAAGACGTCGTTCTTCTTGATGTTACTCCATTGTCTCTTGGTTTAGAGACATTGGGTGGAGTGATGACCAAGATTATCCCCAGAAACACAACACTACCCACTTCAAAATCAGAGGTATTCTCAACAGCTGCAGATGGACAGACAAGTGTTGAGATAAATGTTCTCCAGGGGGAGAGAGAATTTGTTCGGGACAACAAGTCACTTGGAAGCTTCCGTTTGGATGGAATCCCTCCTGCACCACGTGGTGTCCCACAAATTGAAGTAAAGTTTGATATTGATGCCAATGGCATTCTTTCTGTTGCTGCCATTGATAAGGGTACTGGAAAGAAACAGGATATCACCATAACTGGTGCTAGTACACTGCCGAAGGATGAGGTATGTTCTCACCCTAGTGTTTAAGTACTTTCACCACACTGGTTGCTAAATTGCATATTGTGAAATATGCTAGTTTATTCTCAAAACTGCAATTTGATGGACTGGTTATCTACTGGATTATCTAATGTTGTCTTGGTGCTTTCGTTGAATCCCAATCCCGTTATTTTCTATTTTCCTGAAATCTATTTACCAAATCTCTTATTATAATAGACCTCTTGATACCAGATGACATTTACTTATTGCACACAATCCTTGTTAGTTCACCAAGAGTAGTTTGATTTTTCATGGTGTAGAATCTAGGTACTAGTTCATTAGGCTATGGTTCTACAATATGAAAGTTCATACACGGAAGCAATAACATTACCATCTGAAACATTTTTTTTTTTTAGGTTGAGAGAATGGTAGAAGAGGCTGACAAGTTCGCTCAGGAGGACAAAGAGAAAAGAGATGCCATTGACACCAAGAACCAGGCAGACTCTGTGGTCTACCAGACCGAGAAGCAACTGAAGGAGCTAGGTGACAAGGTACCTGGACCTGTGAAAGAGAAGGTGGATGTAAAGCTCAACGAGCTCAAAGAAGCCATCGCTGGTGGATCAACACAGAGCATGAAGGATGCCATGGCTGCTTTGAACGAGGAAGTCATGCAGATCGGTCAGGCCATGTACAACCAGCAGCCTAATGCTGGTGCTGCTGAACCTACTCCTGGTGCTGACGCTGGACCGACGAGCTCTGGTGCGAAGGGACCAAATGATGGAGATGTTATTGATGCGGACTTCACCGACAGCAATTAATGGTTCTACCCATTGAAGATTATTAATGGAAGGATGATCTGGGTGGATGGCTGAGGGATACTCAATAGGGAGTGAACAAATTGTTCTTTTGTATTACTATGGATCCATGTTGCAATAGGCTTTTAGTTTTAAATTTGATAGCATAGGGCTTTTGCCAACAAATTTTACTGTGATGTTGAATGAAGGATTATAAGAAGTAGCCTTCAAAAAAGAAAGGAGGCAAAGGTTTTGATCGAAGTTGTAGCTGATTTATAAGACCTTGTTCCTTGAAAAATAAAGTTGTCAGGAATTCCCTGGTGAATTCTGCCTGTGAGAAACTTTGATAATCGTGTGGAAAATAGTCCTGCGATTTGTGGCAAAATCATGCCTCAGATTGCGAATTTCTTTCCAGTTCTCCTGTATACTGTTTATGCCAATTGATGGTTTTCGGTTAAATTTCCAGTAGCCCTGTGACAAGATCAAACACTAGGCTTAGAACATCACGGTTCGGTTTAAGAGAGTTCAATTGATGGATGCAGAGAGAACAGACAGGATCATGGACACCAAATAACTTGTGAGAACACAGGAATGCAGAGAAGACAACTAAATAGATCGTGCTGCCGAAGGGATATAGAACACAATAATTTGGTAAGCTGGCACCCAACCAAGCAGCTCTTAAGTATTTTAATGATCCAGGTCACTACATTATTACAGAGAAGAACTAGCATCTTCACCAGTAAATCAAGTAGTTCAAAACAGGCAACGGAACCTCCAGAGAGTATCCAGATCAGTTCTTTGCAGTGAGGGCGTTCTGCTCCTTGATCCGAGCTCGGTTGACAAGCTTGACGAATCGTTTCAGGTCTTCATAGGGGAGTGTCTTGGCATCTTTCCTCCTTAACTCACTCAGCATAGGACACTTGTCGAGCAGGTGCCACAGCCACTCTGGGTATTCAGAATCTGGCTGGAGTTTTGGGTCAGAACCCTCCTTGAGAATGTTGGCTCCAAACACTGTTGTGGTCTTAAGCTCTTTGCTGAGCACAGGAGTTTTAGCAACATCAGCTCCACCTTTTCCACCCTTCTTTGCCTTGCTTGCGATTGCGAAGCTTCTAATCCCAATTACTTGAGCTGAATCTCTTGGAATAACACCATGCTTCAATACCCTTCTACAAGCCATCGCCATTCCCGGATTGATGCTTTAGCTGCATATATCAGTAAACAACAGTGCTGATGAAAATGCTGTGAACAAAAAATACTCCCTCTGTTTTTTTTTTATTTGACGTTGGTTAGCTCAAAAGTAAACAACGTCAAATAAAGATGGATGGAAGGAGTATTAAACTGAAAAAGGTCATGCAAACAGATAGGTGTACTCATGTACAAGGAAGTCTGTTTGGGGCCACTATTATTTCTGCCCTGTTATTGCTACTTGTGATCTCTAATAGGAGGTTGAGCTCAGAAATTAACAAGACTTATTTAATCCCTCTTATAATAATAATCCTTTTAACATACCCACTATAGCTTATTTACTTGTGGCTATTCATGCTGCTCTAGCGAATACAGAATACATGAGGTACTAAGGATAAAAAATGAATTTAACATGGAAACAGGAGACTGGGGACATAGACCCATCAGCTAATGCCCACAAGGAAGTTAAAAGTACATCCCTTCCTTGAACACAAGGGCAGGAGCTTTGCCAGTTGATTGAAGGCATTAAGCGCTAACAACAGGTCGCTAAATGTGCTTGTGCTTCTAACAAATTTAGCTACAAGTTATTTTTGTAATATTTGGCTGATGCCATTCTCAATTTAGAAAATCCATAAAACCAAACCGGCAAAACAGAGGCACATGATCCACGCAGTAAATTACCCTGACCATTTTAGCTCCCCCCCATCCCTGCTAACTTTTTCCATGTCCCTCCATACCAAACGAACATTCCTATAGCATAACCAACCAACCAACATAATGCCAACTGCAAAGTTTGGTGCTAATTAATGAACCATAACCATGATGGAACAAATTCATCACAACATTAGGCCAATCCGAACTCAAATGCGTCCGGCGGGGAGGGAGAGAGAGAGAGAGGGAAGGGGGCATAGCTATGTCGATCTCTTACCTGGAATTAGGGCAGTGGCCGACGGCGAGGAGGACGATGGATTAGGGCGGCGGAGGCGTCGAACGATCAGGGAGAATGGAGCGGCGGCGGCGGCGATCGGCCGTTTACTGCTAGGGTTCTCCTCTCTAATATGGGCCTTGAATTATTCGGCCCATTCTTTTATTTGGGCCGAGACACGAAGGCCCAGCAATCAAAGGCAACTAAATATTATCCCTACCACCAAACTATATGTCAGTCGTGCACGGTGCATCCATAAACGATCCGATTTGCATGCACGCGCCGAATCAATAGGCAAATTTTTCTCGGCTCGAAGGAAAATTTCTATCTCCTCGATCTAACTAACTGTCGATTATAAAAAAAATATAAATCTCTCTGTGAGTCAAATACTCGTACGTGCGTTCAATGGAACAACACGTAGCTACCTCGGGATTCAAGTGAATATAACAGAAAATAAATAAGAAATGAACAATATGGTCAACAAACAAACGGATTCCCTACCTGGCCATCCTGGAATCCCGCGGGCGTTAAGTTGGAATTCTGTTACTGCGGCCGCGTCTATATATACTCGTGGCGCCGCCACGCTCGCGGAATCTTTAATTCTTACTAAACGTCAATCTTAATCAGTAATTAGGTTAATTGCTCGTCGACTTGATTACTCCGGCCGCCTGAGATCGATCCATGGCGCCGCCGTCATCAGCCGCGGCGGCGGCGGCGATGGAGAAGGAGCGCGCCATCGACGACTGGCTCCCCATCACGTCCTCACGCAACGCCAAGTGGTGGTACTCCGCCTTCCACAACGTCACCGCCATGGTCGGGGCCGGCGTCATCAGCCTCCCCTTCGCCATGTCCGAGCTCGGCTGGTAATCTATCTATACTCCCATCGTCTCAAAATACAATAACATGTACTCTGATATGACATATATCTATCTATTATTATGATAGATATATATGACACATCGATCAAATCCTATGAATCTGTACCAGATTTATAATATTAAGATTGGGGTATCAGTTTTTATATTTTGCGACGGAAGAAGGACATCTCCTCTCCAATTTTAATGGATTTTTACTTATGAATCTCTTTTTTCTTTTATGGATTTTCACTCATGAATCTCTACTTTTCTTTTTAGGGGACCAGGCGTGGCGGCGATGATCCTCTCATGGGTAATAACCCTCTACACCCTCTGGCAAATGGTGGAGATGCACGAGTGCGTCCCAGGCAAGCGATTCGACCGCTACCACGAGCTAGGCCAGCACGCGTTCGGCGAGAAGCTAGGGCTCTGGATCGTCGTGCCGCAGCAGCTCATCGTCGAGGTCGGCGTCTGCATCGTCTACATGGTCACCGGAGGCAAATCGCTCAAGAAATTCCACGACCTCGTCGCGCCCTCCGGCGCCCCGGAAATCCGAACAACCTACTTCATCATGATCTTCGCGTCGCTCCACCTCGTCCTCTCGCAGCTGCCGAATTTTAACTCGATTACTGGCGTTTCTTTCGCCGCCGCCGTCATGTCGCTCAGCTACTCGACCATTGCGTGGGTGGCGTCGGTGCATAAGGGTCGTGGGTCGGCTGGTGGAGTTGTGGATTACTCGCTGACGGCGTCGACGAGTGCTGGAAGGACGTTTAACTTTTTGAGTGCGTTGGGTGATGTCGCGTTTGCGTATGCTGGGCATAATGTTGTGCTCGAGATCCAGGCTACTATACCATCGACGCCCGACAGGTATATTACGATATCAATCTTTGATTAATTCTCCTGGAGGTTGAGTAGTTTTTGTTTGAAAAACACAATTATTTGTTGGATTTGTTTCGACAAGTACGTCTTATATATTTTTTTTGTCGAATTTCTTACTGTCAAATTTGCGTTGAGACTGCATGAGGATAGATCATGATATGTTAGATTTGTTTATTGACATATTCTTTCTCTCCACTGCAGTCAATTTTTAACGATTTCTTGCATGAGTCGACCGCCTAGCCTAACCAACATATTTTGATTATTTACATACCAGTTATAGTTACATACTCCTGTATCATAATTACATAAGTATATCTTATTTATTCTAGTTACATCTAACTATTTTTCACTTAAAAACTGCCAAACGTTGTATGGATATTCTGAAGAACTATCAACCTTAAGAACTGTCCACCTAATAGTGGTTTTTTTTTTTTTTTTTACCAAGGCCATCGAAGAAGCCGATGTGGCGCGGCGTGGTGCTAGCGTACATCGTGGTGGCCATCTGCTACCTCCCTGTGGCATTCTTGGGATACTACATCTTCGGCAACGCCGTTGACGACAACATCCTCATCACACTTGAGAAGCCGAGGTGGCTCATCGCCGCTGCCAACATGTTCGTCGTCATCCACGTCATCGGCAGTTACCAGATCTACGCCATGCCGGTCTTCGACATGCTCGAGACATTGCTCGTCAAGAAGATGAGATTCAAGCCTGGGTTGCCTCTCCGCCTCATCGCCAGATCGCTCTACGTCTGTAAGTAGCTTAAATTGATTTTAATCATGATTACAATGTTAATTATAAACTGGATCTTGTATTATTAATATTGTTGAAATATTTTGCAGTGTTCACCATGTTTGTTGGGATCGCCGTTCCCTTCTTCGGTGGATTGCTAGGCTTCTTTGGTGGTTTCGCGTTTGCGCCAACTACCTACTTCGTAATAATCTCTTATCATTCATTTTTTACTACCTAATTAGGGATTTTTTAAATATTATTGATGCATGCGTTTTGAGACTAAATATGGTACCATATGTTTCCTCAGCTACCATGCATTATGTGGCTGGCAATCATGAAGCCAAGCAGGTTTGGCTTGTCCTGGTGCATCAACTGGGTAAGTGGTAGTATACATTAATTAGCATGTGCATGGTTAATTAATGAACTTTTTAATTATCCTAAAAAGATTAAGCCTGGCTTACGTTACATACCTTGTTAATTAATATGCTGTTTTTGTACGTGTTCAGTTTTGTATCATCGTCGGCGTGCTACTGTCAGTGTTGGCTCCTATCGGGGGTCTACGGTCGATCATCGTCAATGCCCAGAGTTACAAGTTCTTTTCATGAATGATTATGAGAGGTGTTGACTGTTTAAGTGACATGTGTTTAATTAGAGGAGGATCTTAGATAATGAGTTATATTTGATTATTAGACGAAAAACAGATTCAGTGAGACGTACGCCTGTGTGGATGAAGAAGACGATCGAATGGAGGCATATTATTTATTTAGCCTTTATTTGTTCGATGTCAATTTAAACATTATCAAATTTATCCCTAGTTTCAATGCTATAATAGTTGTGGTATTTATCATGTGATTCAACATGGTTTGACGATCCTAACCATCAAACATGACGCAAACGATGAATAACCTGGTCTCTGTCAGGCTGCCACGTATTCTTTCGAACATCTGACTTCACAGTTCTGGACAAAATCGATAAGGTTGATGCAATCATCGCACAAAATACTAGGTCAAAATTCGATCTACTTATATATGTAAAATGGATTTGTGTGTGCGCTTGCGCACGTTAATTTGTTTTATGGCATGCGCGCGTGTGTCTTAATCGTGCGGTTCTTGGCTTCTTTGTGGAAACACGTACTCTTGTTTGTATAGATGTTCCTTTTGTCTCATTCTCTAGAAGATGCAATGTTGCAATGGATATGTGATGTGGGCAGCTAATTTTCTGGAACCTGATATAACACGCTTAACTACAATGATCGGATCCAGTTTGAACAAAAGTGATTGATCCAGTCACTACCAGGTGAAAACATCATATGTACAAAATCAGCCAAAACAACCTCGATTCAGTCACACTACATGCAGTTGAAAGGACTGGGAGAGATGCGAGAGAATGTAGAATGCTGGCGCTGAAACAACATTTCACAAGGTTTCAGAGATCATACGATCGACAATGGTCAGTTTTCAAACTGAGATTGATGTAATTGTGCACATATCTTTGGTAGGTACTTTGTGGTGTTAGATATCCATTGACTCGGAGGTTGATGAAGTATTATTCTTTTTCTTCTTGTTCTTCTTTCTCTTCTTATCCTTGGGGTTCTTCTCGTGGTTGATGGAATCGCTCTCCTTTCTTACAGAAGGTGGCTGGGTCGACAAGAGGTGCTGATGAATTGCAGCGAATGGGTCGAGCTGAAATTGTGGATTGGTCAACACAGCGTTCAGTTGGGCAGCCTCTCGTTGTCTGACAAAAGAGTCAAAATTAGTGAAAACCATTAAGTAGAAAAAGAAAGTGAAGAACTAAAGCAGAGGGACAGATGAGGGGAATACACTAAAGCTTGCTTTGATTTGCAGTTCAGTTTTGTTTCTGTGTGCTGCTTTGAGGCATCTGTTTCAGGAAGGAACTCAGAGAGTGCTGAGAGATCATATGCTTTCAGTTTCTTCTTGCGATTCCTCAGTTTAGTTTTCTGCACAAATAAATTTAACTAATCACAAACCCATAAAATGGAAAGAGCGAACTAAAGCTTTAGAATAATGTATGCAAATGTTTAAAGTCAGACCAAATATCAAACAGAAACTGCAAATGAAGTAGCCCAGCTGCAATAAAATAAGTCAACATGCAAGGTAGCGAAGGATACTATCACTATGGAGAGGCTAAAGTCAATTTCAATATTTACAAGTACATTTACTCTAATATATAGATGCATCAACATATGAAATAAACAACATTAATGTTCACGGCTCATGTGTAGAATAGATGAAACAGGACAAGATTGTAAATATCTGTTGGAAAATTCACAAGTAGCCAACTGTTCTTGGCATTTGTTTTATCATAGGAACACGTGGGTTTCCTGGGATTCTTGCCATTCCATCGGAGTTGGAGGCAATGCATGAGACAATGGATCAAGTATTGAAAGCTCATTAGGGTTCCAAGCTGGCCCCAGGTACTAAATCCATTCTCATATCTGCTTATGGAGATGGTGTGGTTATTTGCCGGTTTTTGCAGATAGAGAAGAGTATAGACATGGTGCTGTAATACTTTTCCTCGGCAGCAAATTTTTGGTATACCACAAACATACAGGAATCAGGATGACAAGAGACAAATACATAGCTAGGGGTTGACAAAATGAGATTTTCAAAAATATATACTGTTACCAGTATGGACACTGCAATTTATCCTTGAAATATCTAATCGTTGGTTACTTATGGAGAAAAATGAAAACAATAGTGGAAAGTCATATACTCATTTAATCTGTTAAGATCTAACTCAAAAGGTAGAGGCATGTGCATAATTATGCCTTGGTCCATGTGGTCATGGGCGGCTTCAGTTAATACTTTACAGCTGTCATTTACACAAGAAGCAGCCAGCCTAGTTCATGTGTGGTCGACACCTCCCAAGTGTGGATTTTTTCAGCAAGTTTATTTTATGTACACTCCATAATATTTTTGGTTCAACTAATAATTAAAGAAGGGAGGTAAATATGCTTAAGATTATCGCATAGTGCAAGTATATAAAAAAATATGGTCCCATCTTTGTACAAGATTTTTGAATTAACTATCCTTAGATAGGTGTTGGCCATGTTAAGAAGAAAGCAAGGTTATGGCCGTCATATTGAAAATGGAGAATAGCTCCTAAATTCTTTGCTGAACTTTTTGTAGCTTACGCTAGGAATGTATTACACTTTACACCATACCAGGGTTACCAACATGACAAGAACCAGTGAGTAGTAACCAGCTCCTGATTTTCTTGCAATGGCTATACCGCCATAGTGACTGGAAACTAGACAAGCGATTTTTTGGTCTTGTATTATTAGAGCAACTTTTTGTTCGCATAAGTTTTGCCAGCAAGTGCACAGTCAGCAGAGCACATTTTTTAAGAGGTAAATTCCACCCAGCAAGTAAGGTACTGGCTGAGAAGTGCACCCAAAAAAACCCAATCATGCAAGATTATTTACTCTTTGTATAAGGGAGATTCTACTCCTTTCTTGGCTACAAATGCCACATGGAGGTTAATTGGTGAACGGTCTGTGCATGGTGTGCGATAATCATCTGTGAATCATAACATAGATATTTGAGTGAAACATAACAATATGTGATCATAAATGATATCCAGCTTCCAGCATGGAAAATTGGTGTAACAACAGAAATGACAAGACACGATACTTGGTAGTTCAAATTGTCAAACAAATTACCTTTCATTTTGGCAATGTAGGATTAAAATGTTTGTTACAGGGAATACACAAATTTGCAGTGCTGAACAGAATTAAAGAATGCTATAATAGTAGCGAGGGTCTAGAAGCACCTTGCTGATGGTTTTTGTAGCATTTAGGGAGGTTACAGCATCTTTCACTTCTGAAATAAAAACAAAATAAATCAATTATATTATAATCTACAGTAAACAAAACAGAACATACTATTCCACAAAAGACAGTCAAGGAGTCAAGGTCTATGAGAAAAGAGATAGGGAAATGAAACAGAGATCCAGCTAGCAGTAAGCCCAATTATAAATTGTAATCGATCAATGTGTCAGGCACCGTATCCCAAACTAAGCCATTAGTACTACTTTTACAATATACATGTTTTTAAAGCACAAAAATACATACTAAAGGAAAAGTATAGTAGAAAGGATACAGCTATTTATACATATCAAAAGATCACAAAACATTAGAAACGATAAACATGGGACACGATCACACGAACAAAGTGGTAATCTTCAGT
The DNA here is from genome assembly GCA_000325765.3 of Leersia perrieri. Lineage (NCBI taxonomy): Eukaryota > Viridiplantae > Streptophyta > Magnoliopsida > Poales > Poaceae > Leersia > Leersia perrieri. The sequence continues at coordinate 5,873,503 of CM002479.1, forward strand.
TCTTCAGTTCATAGATAAGATATCCCAGCTATTCAATATTCAAGAAATGAAAGCATTGCCACTTTTGCAGATCTAGTATTTTTCTTGGGATAAATGAATAGTTAACTGTTCTTCTTTACAAAATGAATCACACACATTTTAGAATAACACTGAAGTAAAATATAGCATTACAAACCAATCACACGATCCTCTGGTCTTTGAAATCAACCTCTCCACATTAAACAACATTTGGTTATGCACTCCATTCGTCCAAATATAAGTCATTAGTTTTTACAGTCTTACCCAACATTGGACTTTGACCATTACCTTCCAACTATCAGGGATTTCTTCAAGTTTTTTAATCCTTTTATAATAGGAGTATATTATCAGCAATTACGAAATTAACATGAAAAATACTTTCAAATATGAAAAACCACATGCAGGACATTAAAAATATATACTATTAGTTGAACCATTAGTCAAGGTTGCAAATATTGATTTTCCCTAAAATCATGGCGCATATATTTGGGACGCAGGGGGGAGTACAATAATAGAATCAACGATAGCAACGGAAACATGGCAAACACCAAACATGTCAAGCAAGAATACACAGAAAAGATAATGGAAAGGCAGTACTTGTGTAGAAGCTGAGCTTCTTCTCAAGCTTCTGTTTAGACTTGAGTTCTTGCTTCTTAGACGACCCAGTCCTGAAAGCACATCAATTCTCAGTGACCTTCTACACAAAAGATAGTGGTAAAGAAACCATAAAAAAAGCCAACCCTCAACAACTTAACAAACCGCTCCACACATCAACTCAAGGTTTACCACATTTGCATAAATAACAAATGAGAAGGTCAGCAATTCCAGAGAAATCTAACAAATTCTTTAAAGGTCCCATATTGTTTTACAGATTCTTCTTTTTCTAGTCGCCAGCTATCGCAGATAACACCCTAAAAACTTCACATTGCTAAGCTAGTAAACAAAGGTTCTTGACATTACCCAACTATACAAACGCAAGAACCATTGCTATCCTCCAATTTCTTGACCCATTTGCCAATTCCTGTGACACCAAGTTACTACTGATCGATCACCCGGACAAGCTGCTAGATCCAAATGCCAAAAATACCATTCCCCACTCCTATTAAGGAGGAGGGGGGGGAGAGAATGAACATACATTTCGAGTTGATAGTGGCGACGGCGGAAGGTCAGGTCTATACACGACGACGAAGGGCCAGGGGCGACAGGTGGATGGGCTCGCCGTCACCGGCGACGGCGAGGAGTGGAGGCGATGACGCCGACGGCGGCGGCGGCGGCGACGGCGAATGGAGAGGGGAGGAAACGCGATTTGGGGGTGGGTGTGGGTTAAGTTAATACGGCCGTATCGCTTTCTGGGCCCATTAGAATTGGGCTTCATGGGCCGAATTGAGGCCCAGGAGAGATAATTTTATTAGTGGGCTGAAGCGTCAGGCCAAGCCATCTCCGACTCGGATTCGTCGGCCGCCGCCCCAAGGGAACAAAAGGAATTCGAATCGAAGGCTTTTTTTTCTTCTTCCCACAAAACCAACGCAACGCAACGCAACGCGAGCTCGGCTTCTTGGTCGTCATCTTGAGATGGAGGCGGCGGCGGCGGCGGCGGCGGAGTGTGGTGGATGGCCGGCGACGGCGGCGCCGGAGTTTCGCAAGCAGGTGGTCGAAAGGATGTGAGTATTACGAACAAGAATCGTCTCTAACCTCTCTCTCTCTGTTTCTGGAGTTGTGGTGCTTTTCGCTTCTGCGATTCGAGATGTTGTTTGGGATGCGGCCTTCCGGTTTTGTGATTAAATTTGATTTGGTCGGTTGCTCGAATTGATTAGCGACAAAAGATTATGTTCTGTTCGCCCAGCCCGTAGCGTGGGGTTATCAAATTATGGAATCGGATGGATATCATTGGTTGGATTTGGTTTTAATTCTTGATTGATTTCGAGGGTATTGATGGTTGGGTTCAGTCATGAGGTACGGGTTCGTCAAATTTGTTCAGATGCGATTGATTTTGTTTAGTGAAAAGGTCCAACGAATTCTCAGCTGACTGTTTCCTGATCTCAAGAGTAGTATCCAGTTCAACCTAATCTGGATGACAGGTTTAAGAAAGCTGCATTTCAGGATTTTGCCTGGTTAAATGACCTGAAACAATTCTCAACATACTTTGAGTTTTCTTGTATAGATAATGGCATTGATCATATGTGTGCTGGTGACATAGGAGTATTTTGTATCTAACAAAACCATGTATCTGTGGGGACCAATTAGTTTTTTTTTTTTCATCAGATTGGTATAATATGCTTTCATGTAGGGGAACTGATTGTTCTGGAATGATCTAAGATGACAGCAGCATGCTATTGTGATATCATTTAACTTTGTCACATATGTCCGAAATTATGAACCGTCTTTTTTTTCATTTGTGTTCAATCAGGACGAACAAATTGGCCCTACTTCGCAGGGGGGGACAACAAGCTTGTTTTCAGTTCGCTTCTTCTTTTGAGTTCAAAATGCTCAATCAGACCCATAGTATGGACGAGTATTTGCGGAGAATATCATCGAATATTGCTCAGATGCAGATAATTGGACATCAACAGCTGCCTGCTCATCCAGTTCAAGCTGCTCAAGTTTCTAATTCTTGTGTCCCTGAAATGCCACAAGCTGCATCAAACATGGTAACTCCTCAGCTGCAAGGCATGGCCAATGTTAAGCAACAACAATCCAAATCGATGCCAATGCCAGAACATACTCTGAACTCTCAGCAAGGAGCAATCACTCAATCGGCACTGATCAACGAGTGTCGCAATCAGCCCGGTCAGAGAGTTGTGCAATCAGAAGTAACCCAGAGTCAGGCACAATGTAACCCAGCAAGAGGGATGCTGCAAAATGCTGCAACTGTTGGACAAAATGCTCAGCAGATTCAGATGCAGATGCAGAGCCCCCAAATGCATGGAGCGCATCAGAACAATGTTGTAAGGATGCAGCACAGTGATCATCCCGGAGTACAGAACAATCATGAGCAGATCAAAATGTCTCCACCTCAGAAGCCTATGACTCTGCCTCCACTACAAACTGCAGCTGATCAGCAAAGCAATTCACCTTCCATAAACCCTCAAACTCCAACAATGATAGAAAGTGTTGGAGAGGTGGATTGGAGGGAGAAACTATTTCAGAGTATCACCACACTAAAGGCTGCCCACTTCTCTGAGCTCATGGATCTTGACAAAACAATGATCCAACGCAAACTGACAGATGACGAGCTACAGTCACTACCCGAAAAAGAAGCTAAGTCATACAAGTTCAGAGAAAAGGTGAAAACTAAGACTATGACTGCTCTCAATTTCCTGCAGATCCAGAAGAGCCACATCGACGAACACACCGAGGAGAAATTCCACAGGCAGGAAAACACAATAAAATTCCTGATATCCTTACACAGGGAAAGAAATGATAAAATTGCAGGGATGATAGGAAGTCGTCAGTCACAGGAATGCCACGATTTGAGGCAGCTGCTGCAAACCCCGAATCATCCTACTGATGATCCCTCCCAATCATCTCCTCCCAATCCCAGTCGTGATCAGAGGGATGATGAACAAGAGAAAACTGAAGAAACTAGCATTTCACAGTCGGTGCATAATTACAACTGCGATGATACAACGACTCCATCAATTGATTCAGTTCCCCAGCAAAACAACACAAACAATGATAACTTGGCTGGTCAATCAGAAGATGAAGCAGCAGTGGTGCCCAAGAAAAGGCCGATCGACCACCTGATCGATAGCGACGCTGCGGCGGCCGCGGCTCAGTCACCGGCAATGGAAGTGCAGCAGATCGACACGGCTTGCTTCATGTGTTTGGAGCAACGACCCTACTATGACCACCATCTGCTAAATGGTGAATTCAAACCCCAAAAGAGGCAGAAGACAGACAACAACGACAGTCCTCTGCAACGCGAGATCGATGCCATTAATGACAAGCTCATCGACACCGTGATCACCATCGTCACCGACGACGTCGTCGGAAAAGAAGACGACGAGACAAAGAAGACTCATCCGAAGGCGAAGCCGACGACAATCAAGTTCAGATACACGGCGGTGTCCGTCTCGCCGGAGGTGAGGCAGCTGCTCACGTCATCGGCCGGATCATCACTCGTGAAGGAGATGAAGCTGTCGGTTCCGGCAGATTACCCGCAGAGCTCGCCGGTTATCGTCGAGTACGAGCAGCCGCAGGGTGGGAGGTACGGCGAGATTGCGCAGGCGGTGGAGGCGGCGTTCCGGCGAGCATTGGGTGAGCTCCCGCAGCCAATGTCGATCGAGCAGATGGCCAGGGCTTGGGACGCTGCCGTGCGTGGCGTCGTCACGGAGATCGCGCAGCGGGACGGCGGCGGGACGTTCAGCTCGGAGTATGGCGAGTGGGAGAGTTGTGAATAGAGAATGTTAGTAACTACTAATCAGTAGCACTCCATTGATAGACTAGGCACGTGTGTAGATGTGCAACGAAGTGTCAATTGAAATGGAGAATTGTACCAATTGTGGTTTGCTGTGAAGCAAGTGAAGCAGAGGAGTAAGTGAAAGTGTGGTGCTGTGGTACACGTAGAGAGTCTTCACGTGGGATGTTGTGAGAGTATTGATCTTCCTTTGAGAAAAATTATAAATGAGATAACGTTGACAACATTGCTTTTCTTGCTTTGAGGATTAAATTGCATGATATTGACAGTATTTGCTTGTGCAAGCAATGCAGTACGGCATAATCAACAAATGTCAAATAAAAAGTCCATGTTTGGCACTTTGTTTCATGTTGAAAGGATCACCAGGGATCGTCTGTTTTGTGTAGCTTAGTAAACCTAATTTTTTTTTTCTCGGTAGACAAAATTTTAGTCTTGACAAATTGTACAAACTTTGGTGATCACAAATGCTTTGTAATAGTCAATAAATCAAACTGGGGAAGAAGAAAAGGACGGGAGCAAGAAGAAGAACATGATCTTATTGGAGTACAGATCAACATGATTTATCACAGAAGTACATAATCCATCTTCCTTTGACTCAAGAACTGATTAGACCAGAAAAAAGAAATGTTTGTAAGAACTGTAGAAAAAACATGCATATGGAATGATCTGCAAGAAAAAAAATGCAATACAACAGTAGTAATACTAACACAGCTCAAACGAGTCACAGAAAAAACACAGAAGAGCAACTTATATAAAATCAGACGACAATGCGTGAATCCCATAAACATGCATCAACTCTAAGGAAAAAAGGTAAATTCACTCTAGTGTAACAAGTTGATAAGTGCATACAGTTAGTAAATGAAAGAAGTTGTAAAATGTCAGTGCAATAACTAGATATTAGGGACTTAACAACGTTAATTTACAGTTTAAGAAAAATTGACTGTTTTCTTAACCGTGATGATATAGATTTAGCTAGTTCCATGGTAAGAATGCTTGTTATATTCGTTTTTTCCTTTTGAAAGGGAAGAAGTGTTATATTAATTCCCATTTTTTAAAAGATATTCCTTTCTATTTAGGTTGAAGTTGAGGCTATGGTTTGCGTACGTGGTGGACTGGTGGGCTTTTCATTCTGGGCCAGAGGAAAGTAAGGAACACTACTTAAACAATTATTTTTACACAAGGCGGGAACAGTATTTTTCATGCGGGTGCCCGATGGCATCCAATGCAGTCATCGTCGCCGTGGCCTCCGCAGGTTGATCCACCGCTGCCAAGCCCGATGGCAGCGCATCCACTGCTCCCGACGCTGCTCCCAAGCCGTCGACGTCGCTCCTAAGATGTTGACGTCGCACCCAAGCCCGGCGGCGGCAGATCCACCTCTCCCGAGGCTTCCGTCAATAGATCTCTGCTCCTATTGCTACCACTGGCCGCCGCAGTAATTGTCAACATCTCTGATGGCTCCATCGGCGGATTTGCCGCTCCTGAGCCTAACGGCGGTGAATCCACCGCTCCTATCGCCATCGTCAGTCGCCGCAGTCATCATCACCATCGATGAGGCCTTCGCCGGCAGATCTAACATCGTCGAGCCAGGCGACGGCGGATCCGCCGCTCCCAACACCATCGCCAGTAGATCTACAGCTCCTAAGCTTGGCAATGGTGGATCTACCGCTTCCTACCCAATGACGCTCCCAAGGCCACTGACGGCGAATCCGCCATTCTCTATGCTCTTGCTAGCCACCCAAGTCGTCGTCACCGTCACTGTCGATGAGGTCTCCACCGGCGGATCTGCCTCGACCGACTCTAGCGGCAATGGATCCGCTGCTCCTGAGCTGCTGGCGTCACTCCTTTACGCCTGATGCCACTACTAGGCCATGGACGTCACTCCTAAGGCCAGCGATGGCGGATCCGCCGCTCCCCAGCCGCCAACGTCGCTCCGATGAGATCCCCACCATCAGTCGCTAAATTCGTCGTCGCGGAGTGAGAGAGGGTGAGGTGAGGGAATGCTCGTTAAGTGGTCCAATTTTGAATTAATACATATGGGCCACACCTATAGACCCCCTACAATCTCAAAAAGGGGTGTATGGAAAGATAATTTTTGTAGTGTAATCAACGAAATAATTTAGGCATTGGGCTCAATTTTGATCCTTTCAAGTTAACACTGCGATACATTTTATGGATTTACGTTTTCACATATTCATTTCTGTTTGTTTTAATTCTATGCCAACAACTAAGCTAGGTTTGCAAACATAAAGTTGGCTCTCTTCTAGGTGTATTAATTAAGTTTAGCTCTCTGATTTTGAGGATCAAATTCGGCTAATTTTTCATATAGGTTTTATGGAATGAATAATATATCATGAGTTCCTAATATTGATTTGGCATTAACCCTTTTTATTACTTTTACTTTTCTTCGTTCAATGTCATAACCTTTCAGGTCTTACTTTTGGGACGATTGTCTGTTGCTCAAAATAATTTATAGGCTAGGACATTCAAGAGTACTAGAACAAAGTAAACCTGATAGAACCGTCTAAAAAAACAAACCTGGTATATTTTTCCAACGTTCTTGTAACAATTTCCATAGTCCATATATAGAACTTATAATTGATTTTCTTCATTGTTTTTCATGTCTTTACTTGCTTGAGTGAAAACTAAAATGGACCAGAGGACAAATATGCCGCGAAGCTCACAGGAGGAATAGTAAATTAAACAAACTCATTATTATTTTGGAAAATCTCAATGCATATGTCAGGATATATATGCCAAGGGAAACCTCGATTTCCTTTGGTGCCCTTTGAATCCATGCGTCGACTTACTCCTGAATTAGATTTGTGACATAGACCTCCAAACGACCACACAACGAAATTATGTTAATAGGGACAATTGATATGATTAATTCCCATGTGCCCAAGCGTACCCTGCTGCTAATCATTAGCGTGTGCAAATCCATAAATATGTTCCTAGTTTTGCACATGCATACGCACATAGTGGCAGTAACATGCACCTCATATATACATGCATGCCATCAAATAATTTAGCCACGGAATATATAGTACTATTTCTGCTTAATTTGCAAGGTTCAAGCATACGACATGACAGAGTGTCGATAAGTTGATCGGTGACGCGTGTACTATCTCATTCTAGATATGGTTAGGGTAGCTAACATTTTTTAATAACGCAGCTTTTTTAGCACAGTGTGTTCACAAAAAGCCACGAAAACTAAGTTCGAACAGTTTAATTGCGGACAGTTTGAAAGATGTTTTCCTATATGTCCAACATCATGCATGCAACTATTTTCTTTCACGAAATAAATACATGACAATGCAAAGTTTTATATTGTAATATGAAAAATTACAAGACTACATTCATGAGAGGCTATAAACACAAAAAAACAACACACCACACGCCAACAACACATGCACACACCGGAGGGGGTGTTTGGAGGGAGGGACTAAAGTTTAGTCCTCTCATAAAAACTTTAGTACCTCAATAGAAGCTTATTTTTTTTATAAGGACCAAAGTTTAGTACCTCCTCCCAAACACCTCCTGAGACAACAAGAACTAACACCACATCGGCTATCTCTAGACCTATAACATATAAATCATTGTACTAGTGTCTCCAAACAGCGAAAGCTTTTGGATTACATACACTAGCATCGAGGGTTTGGAAAGGGAGAGGCGAGAGAGAAAGATATTCATTCATCCTTCGCACCAACCTGTCGCCGTCAAAAAGCATCGCCCCAATGCATGTATTCATTGACAAACACTATCAGTGCCTCACGGTTTTCACCTAGAGGGTTATACTAGCGGTAGGATGAGGTGCCTCAAAAAGTCCCTCTAGAGGGATCACAATGCTTAAAAAGCGTCACCATTTTGCCAGCCTACCTTGTGGCTAGGCTAGGCTTTTCACTTGTCACCTGCCTGCCTTCTGTAGTCGTCACCCCACCATCATGCTACCCTATCATCAGCGTGTAGACACCGATGCATCGATGCCCCTCTGCCGGCCATCCTCTGTCTGCATCTCGACGTCTCCATTACAACAATGTAACATCCTTGGCCACTAAGGTACATCACACACACAAAGGCCAAATATGGAAACATGTCATCCCCACAATGCTAACGAGCCTGTTATCGCCACTCCATATATCGACGTCATAGGGCGCAGGTCACCACCTCCACCAAGACACCATAGTTTACCTCACCGAAGAGCCACTAAATTTGACTGGGTATATCAGGCCAAAGAGGGTAAGATCCAAGCACCACCGACTACACCGACGTCAAGAAAGGCCACCGTCATCAACTCATCATGCTTGAGACTTTCATACATACCTGCCTTTACAGTCGCCGCAAAACACAACCTCTAAAGGAAACTATATATATATGCATGCAGCTATAATTATTGGGAAATATAACTGAAATAATAATTATTACAAATGACGATTTTAATTATTGATGGGTAGGCTCTCCATCTTTCAGGTTTTATTGCTTTAAACCAGTAGAATATGGAAGGCCTAGAGACCTCTACCAGACTAGCATGTATATATGTCTATGTTTGTTGGTTATCAATCTGAAATTATTCCGTGACTTATGTAGTGGGAATGGGATGTATATATGCATGCACGGTTGCCAAGTGATACGATGTGTTCGTACAGTAAAAAAACACAAAATAATGTATGGTGCATGTTTGTTTATCGTGAGTGTTCTTACAAAAAGGTAATATATGGGTAAAGGGGCAATGTCAACATACATTCATCTTATTAACATCACCCCTATGCGTCTGCCCTCGAAATCCCAAACACCCCATTTCAATTCTCTGCCATATTCCATCTCCATGCATGCATGGCCGCAGACATATGTATCCGTCAGGAGAGTGAGCAGGAAACATGCATGCATGATCATTAAATTGTGCCTAATGATATGTCCATTTCAGATGGACGTGCATGCCGTACTTGACACTGTTCTCTTTATAAATTGTTAGGTTCAACTATACTGTGCCTGCATGCAGCTTACTATAAATAGTAGCGGGAGCTGATATGACGTGGAATGTCGCGGAGACATCGCCGTTGTCGGCACAGCCCATTCATGCCTGCATACATCCAGCTCACTGTGGCCGTGGAGTACATGAACTTCCTGACTACTGCGTGCCTGTATGCTTGTAAGAAACGTGATTATAAATAATCCAAAGAAACTTCATAATTTTCTTATCAAGAATACTTTCAGACACTAGCAGACTTTTATACAAGGCCGTGGGCTAGTATATTTTTCTGTCGATCTTAACCAAATCTAAAAAATGGAGCTGGCAACATAAAGGGATCGAGAATAATCCTTGTAAAATTGAATCTTAAAACTCAAAATCAACTTCAAATTGTACTCTGCTTCGTTCATTGTATCAACTTCAATTCAATTCTTTTTTCTTTCTTTCTTGGAAAAAGTTTAAATTAACCCCGTCAACTATTGAGGCAATTTAAATTATACTTCTAAACTAAAAAACCAAACATCTCTCACATCAAATTTCTTAAATTAGACAAAAACCCCCTCGAGCATTGTTTTAGGTGGATTTGACATGGTTCGACAGGCGTGGCATTCCGAGAGAGGGAGGAGAGGGGATGAGCTAACATGTGGGTTCCCTTCTGTTTATTTAATTTATTTTGACTGATCAGAATGCCACGTATGCACCATGTAGGTACAAAACCTTCCTGGAATTAGTTGGAGGTAAATTGTCCCAATTGAGAAGTCCGACAGTGCATATATCATTGTATATAAATATGTTACAATTTATAAATATATTATATAAATATGTTCGGTGTGAGAAGTTTGGGGGTGAATGATGCTTAGTTTTCAAGTTTATGGGCGTAATTTAAATTGTCTCAATAGTTGGGGGGAGTGTTATTCGGATTTTTTCCTTCTTTTTTGCATGACATATGTAAGGATCAAATGGAAAATTCAATTAATTTTAACCAAGCGCATGCGAGAATAACGTGGTAACGTGCAAACCCGACACGGTTTTTTCGATGGATTCATATAAACTATGTTAAGCCATGTGATAAACTGTTTAAATATAATTATATGAAGCGCTAGAGACTAATTAATTGACCATGGAGCGGAAGTCCAAGGACCGCATGGTTATAACCATATGATGCCGACGTACCTCTCTTTTGTATTGATGGTGCCTTTATCAGGTGCTAACGAGATAGCTCAATTTGATAGCTTCTCATGCACCGAAACCTAACAAACAATTATTTATATGCCATCATCTTCTCATCGATGGCACATTTCGCCTTCAAATTGACAAGCTACTACTTGCCTAGAAATTTATAATCTGCGGTTCCAGCTACCTGCTTCATGACACGTGTCAAATATGTAAGAGCTGTTCAGCAACAAGTAATACATGCACAACCTGCAAGAAGCATTTTAACTAATTTATGCATCAAGGTGAGCAAAATTCTCCTTCAATTTGTTCTTTAAAGGTTCAACCAGAGCGTCGAATACCGAGACGTACGACTAATTAACTCTGCTTGGGTTAAGAGATGCGTTTTGCACAAGCACTTGAAAGTGGCGTAGACAGAGATCTGGAGGAGAACAAGAATATCTAGCTCTCCAACTCATAGTCTGAGATAATTGTGGGAGAAAAAAATGCATGTAGTCCGTAGCATATTATTCTTGGAAGCTTTGTTGCGCGCCAATATTTTAAGTGGTTGATGAAAGTAGCTAGAATTTTTTTATTTCTCCATTGATTATCATTAATATTAACAAGAATTGGTAAGAAACATGTGCAATAATACTCTTTTAATCACTTTTTGCAAAAGGAACAAGAGTGCAACAAAATCAGGAAAGCTGAAAGTCGGTCTGGGACAGGCCCCCGCGTCGCCGACCGCGTAGGGCGACTCGGGCAGCGGCAAACCCTAGCCGCCGGCGCCACCCACCTCCCCCCTCTCTGCCTTGCCGCCACCGGAGGGGGCTGACAGAAAATCCGCGCAGCACCCAAGGAAGGCGGCTGCGGGGCTCCTTCCGGCTGCATCTCTGGGCTTCGACGCGGGTGCTAGAGGAGATGCGACGACATTCTTCAGAAGGCGGGCGGCGACTCCTGGGCGGTGGCGTGGTTGGCTAGGCTTCGACGTCTGGGCGGCGAGGACGGACGGTCTTGGCGTCGCACGGCCTCAGGGGTGTGGTCGCGGCGTGCTGTTAGAAATATGTCCTAGAGGTAATCATAGAGATGATTATTTCATTGTATACATGACATTTATTTATATATTGAATATCCATAAAAGACAACTTGTATTGATCGGCAATTATGTGAATTGTTTATGAAACTCTTTACTTATTTGGTTATTCTAAAGTTGTCCCTAGTCGGAGTTGAAGACTAGCACATATATTAGTTGATGACTATGCTTTACAAGTCATAGACGTGGAGATGTCAAACTAATAATGTGGGTGTATGTATGACATGATGCTGGACCAACCCAACGTGAGATACTGTAATCTCTTTACACAACGTGTATGCTTTGTCCTTAGACCTGAGATTGTTGTATATTCTCAATATGTGAATCGACTTACTCAGAGGCTATCAAACACTACTCTGTAACTAGGTAGCTATAAAGTTGACTTTCGGGTTTGTCATGAAGCATGTCGTGAGGCATTGTTAATCAAGATGGGATTTGCCCCTCTCTATATGAGAGATATATCTATGGGCCCCTCGAGTGATCTGATCAAGAAATGCATGGCCGTGCTAAGTTAAGTATTAACCTATTTAAAGATCTGACTCACAGCATCAAGAAAGAGAGGTCAGCATGGAGCTAGACCAAATATCGTGAGGCAAAGGGAATAGCTTCTATATGAAGTTATCACAGTTCATCTGATATGATCTTTACGTACGCATAGGAGTTGACACGTCTTGCTAGAGGCCGCTGTCAACTATTGGGCCAAGTAGGAGTACTTGGGCCATGTCTATGTGTACTTTTCCCTGTACGTGTGGATACCTCGGAGGTGCTGCATCTGGAGCACAAGGACGAACCGCACGTGCGGAGATCGAGAAGAAGACGTTGATCAACTGCATGGCACTGCAACCACGATGCGTTCGTCTACATCGAGACGGTTCCGCATCTTCTACGCGTCTAGTGGTAATCCCGTGATTTTTAACAACAGTAGTTCTTGGTTTATGGGGTAGAAATTTTTGAATTGTGCTAGCGTAGTCTCCCCATAACCTCACATGTGCGGTGTTCCAGGTGCCAAATCTGGCGGCGCCGTGCCCGGATCTAGCCCATCCACGCCTGGATCTGCCTCTCTTGTGGCTGCCGGCGCGGCGCCCGGGGTTGTGGTGGCTGTGGGCAGCGCGGCCTAGCCAATGTTGGTTGTGGAGGCTGCACCGGCGACGGTTGATACGACGCCGGTAGTGGTCGACAGGGCTGGCAGGCTCTAGCTGTATGGCTTGGGTCGGGCATGGTTCGGCCGGCTATCAGTAGGGGCAGCAGTTGTCTTCCTCCGGCACCCCCTCTCTGCCTCTACTCTCCTTCTTCGGCAGCGGTTTCTTCTTCTCCGATGATCTCTTTCTAGCATTGCGTCCCATCACTCCCACACTCTTTGGTACTCCTCCCCTTCTTAGATCGGGCTATCTAGACTCGGTCAGAGGAGTGCTTCGTTTTGGTTGGGGTGGTGGACGGTGAGGGCGACGGTCTGTTCTCTTGTTGGCCGTCGGCTTGGTTTCGTTTTGTGCGGGAGTCAACAAGTTGGTCGGATCCTCCCCAATTTTTGGCATGACGGTGCTCCTTTGATTGTTTATCTCCTTCCCCTTCGGTGCTCATCCCCTCTTCCTGTGGGGAGCAACTTGGGAGGTGGCGAATCGTCAAGAAAGCCCTGATCGGTGGAAATTGCTTGTCTTCAACTTTTTTTCTTCGAAGTTGGCATGCAACAGGGTTTGTTCCCGTGGGAGACTTCCGTCTCGAGCGGGAGAGGTGGCCTATTTTCTTGTTGTTGTGCTATTTGTTGGGGTGGACATAACTCCTGTACCACTGACTAGTTTACAACATTGAAATAAGTAATTCTTTGGAGTCGGGGTTGCTTGCAATGGCAAGCTCAGCAACAATTACCCTCAACCAATCTCACGACTCCATGGTGAGAGGATAGACGTGTAGCAAATTTGCGAGAGCCTTGGGCAAAAGCCTTGTTTGGTCTTTTGACCTAGGCGGACAATATCGATGCCTGTGGGCACCGTTTTCCCATTGGAGTTATCGTTATCTTGGCTCTCTACCCTTCAGGTGAAAACCTAGTCCTTTTTGGACGAGCGTCGAACAACATCCATGATGTTGCTTTCCTTGTTGGAGGCTTCGCTCAGAAGGTATTGCTCCATGGTCAGGCTGTTTAGGCGGCGGTAGTGCTAGCCCTCCGTTGTTAGGAGTCGAAGCTGCTTGTGCTTGCAATGCTCGGCAATGACATCTACTGCAGAGTTTGTGTAATTCGATCGATGCATGCAGTTGTTCTTTTCCTTTTTCTGTAAAGGTTTTGTCGGTTTCCCTTTAATCAACCGTGCATTGTTAGGTTTTTGGCCCGGTTTTCCTTATAAACTGGGCCAACTCTATTTCTTCTATAAAGTCCGGCAGAAAATCTATCGTCGTTTCTTAAAAAAAAGAACAATAGTGGAATAATTCGGACTATATATACGTATATACATATGGATCGCTGACTGTGCACACGTCCTGTTGATCATGCCCGTTGTCTGGTCAAGCATGCATGCGACTATACGATCGAGAATATAGATATGTGCCATTCTAAGCCCCCTTTGTTTCCACTTAATATTATTGTACACTAGATTATCAAACTAGATTACTATAAGCTAAATTATTATAAGCGTAGCATAGTTCTAAGTTGTTTGTTTTATATATTATAAGAGGATGGATTACTGAGTTTGCAAGTCTAAAGTGAACGGTGTGTGGCAAGGTGTAATTTACTTTGATGAGGTTATCAAATTATAGTAATCTGGGCTTCAGATTGCAATAAGTTGTCACAAAATTAATATACAAAAGGGCAAGGGTTTCGGTTGGGAGCCGTTTCGGGACTAAACACCGCACCTTTAATCCCGGGGAAAAAACGTGACTAAATGTCCTTTTTTTCCTTCTACTATTTCTTTTCTTTTTTGGTTCTAGTCCTTTTGTGGGTTGTTTTCATCTAATTTGTTTCTCGTTTTAATTAGTTTTTCATATATGTGTTCTATGCTACTAATGTATACCTTCGAGCATTATACATATATACACTTACACAATGTATGAAACTATATATATGAATGAATATACACAAAATGCTTTTCATGAACTATCTGTACAAAAAAATATTTTACAAGGAATTATGTCGATGCGTGTGATCGACACGCGGGGATCCCGGGGACACCTTTTTGGTTCGGCATAGGGGTGCGGTAGACCAAGGTCTGAGTTAAGGGGAAGAAGAAGGTGGGCAAGAAGGAGAATCCTGCTAAGCACACAAGACAGAGATTTATACAGGTTCGGGCCGCTGGGGAAGCGTAATACCCTACTCCTGTTCTTGTTGTTCATATGGTGGATGAAGGATTACAAGGATTGGGAGGGGTTGGAGCGAATGACTAAGGCGTGCTAAGGTTTTTCATGGGTCCAACCGGCCTCTCTTTTCTACGAATGGGAGGGGTTGGAGCGAATGACTAAGGCGTGCTAAGGTTTTTCATGGGTCCAACCGGCCTCTCTTTTCTACAAAGGACCAGGGCCTTCTTTTATAGTTCAAGGGGACACCACAGTGATTCTCTACTGTTTTTTCATGTGTGAGGGATGTTCTCCCACTTGGAGCGGGCATGCCTGCCCTGTCTTGTCGCCTGTGCTTCCATGCCTCCCTCTCCCGTTGCCATGTCATGGTGGTCGGCGGAGAAAACGGGCGGAGAGGTCACCGAAGATTTGATGCTTGGGGATGTCATCCTACCCAACCGGTAGCGGGGCCCGCTTGTCAGCGTCCCACTGACTAGCCTAGGCAGGGAGTAGGAGAGTAGAGTACTCATACTCCTCTGCCACGCATCCGTCCGTCGCATTAAATGCGACGGAGACGGGGCAGAGAGGCGTGCTTACCCATGGCGACAACGTTGTTAGCGCACTATCACCGAGGGAAGACTTTCGTCGCCCACCCCCCTTTCCCTCAAATCAAGAGAAAGGAGGTGAATAGGTGATGATGAGGGCCTGTCACCCGTGCCTCACATCGCAGTAAATGCGAGGGGGCAGGCGCCAGACCTCTCTAATCGCATTAAATGCGGTAGTTGGCCGTTGGGGCGTGCCATGATCATACACCGCCGCGCGAGTCTCTCGAGCCGCGGAGGATAGCCCAACCTTCTCCTGCGGCGTGTGGCCTCCCTGCAAGCCCCCGGGTGTGCCCTCCTCAGGGGTGTGCCACGTGGCCTCCGGTGGCCCGAACCCCTTCTGCGGGGCGTGGCCTCCCCATAGGCCTCCCGGCGCGCCCTCCTCAGGGGCGTGCCACGTGGCCTCCGGTGGCCTGAACCCCTTCTGCGGGGTGTGGCCTCCCCGTAGGCCTCCGGGTGCACCCTCCTCAGGGACGTGCCACGTGGCCTCGGGTGGCCGAAACCCCTTCTGCGGGGTGTGGCCTCCCCGCAGTCCTCTCGGCTGGCGCCAGGTAGGGGGTGCGCTTGCTGAGGCTTGAGGTTCCGAGCTTCCCGCTCTCCAGCGAGGTCTTCTTCGCCAAGACTTGTGCGCTTCCTCGTGCACCATGGCTTGATGCCACCTTCTTCGCATGAGATCCACGGTCTTGGCCCCTCCATGGGCGGAGGGGGCTGGGGGCTGCGCAGGAGGCACGACCGCCACCACTCGACGAGAGCACCGGTGTCGTGCTCTCACGAGTGGCTGGGCCTGCTCAAGAGGCACGACCACCGTCGCTCAGCGGGGGGCACTTGCAACGTGCTCCCACCCACTGCACGAGATCTGCGGCCTTGGCCCCTCCATTTGGGGAAGGGGCTGGGGGCTGCTCAGAGGCGTTGCCACCGTTGCTGGGCGAGAGCACCGGCATAGTGCTCACCCGCTGCCGCATCGGCTTTGACACAACAATTTCAGGAGGACATCTTCTACGCCATCAATACATCATATCAAAGATAAGTGCTTCATTTATTCAATTATCAATCCCACATATGTTTCCAAATATTACTCGGAAATCTTTTTCCTATTATCGCTTGCAAATTAGCATGCTGCCACAAGGATGTTTATTTCTCGTCCTCGGTTGCGAAGGAGGGCTAGTTGTAGCACGAGCCAGGATGCTTGGGTTAGATCGGTTCTGTGTGGTGAGGACAAGTGTTAGCGACGTGGACCGTGCCCCGAATACCACCTAAGATCCGAGATCTCAAGCAAACCTCCCTCCGGGTCGAGGCAGCTTAGATCTCGGCAGAGGATTATGGTATTCTTCCTGGCCAGTTCCATTCCGGACGCTGCCAATGCCCAGACGCTATAGGTCACCCACTCATCCTCGCACGTTGTCTGAACTTGTTTCCCTCAAGAGGCTGCCGAGAGATCGGAATGAACATACCAAGTTGTTTAAATGTGTGCAGGTGTAAGCGAGACTCCAAACTGCTCACATCCCCATGGCGATGACACCACATGTCATTAGTGCAGCGTTTGTCGTGGAGCGCGAAGGAGGGCAAGCGACCCCGACGCCCCCGACCCCCATTTTCGTGGCAGTATGGCCCGGGATGAAGCCGGCTAGGGAAGCCTTCGGGCCGAGTGGTGGCCTCCGGCCCCCTTTGTGCCCGAGCGGTACCTCGCCCCCTTATCCAGCGGCCTTAGGCGGCCCCGACCCTCAGAGAGGCTATATGGCCCTGAGTGGTCAGGCGGCCCGACGGCCCTGGACCCCGTGGTGAACAGCCCGAAGGATGGTGGTGCCAGCAATGGCCCCAAACCACCTGAGCCTGACCCCTCCGGATCAGGGCAGCTTAGATCCCTGTGGTTGATAGTGTTACTACCAATGTTTTCCTGCTTTGGTTTAATTCTATCAAATGCAAATTTACTTTCAACCCTTATATGTATTGCGTGTCGGCCCCTCTCTTTATCCTTGATGTGTGAACGGTTGAGCCAATCATCAAGATAAATAATTCGGGAACGGCCATGCCTTTGTGCCGAAGGACTTGTCGGGCAGCGAGTCATGACCCGGATACCATCGGATTCCCGAGGTCTCAAGCAAACCCCCTCCGGGTCGGGGCAGCTTAGATACTCGGTGATGGGTTTGTGGTTTCTGGATTGGCTAGTCTTGACGAAGACAGGCTCCCGAGGTTTCTATGCTCGCGCTTTGCCCGAAACCACCTTAAAAATTATAACATAGATGCTCACCAAGTAACACCAAGTCGAGAAGGAGGGTTGGGCCGGCCGCCCCTGTAATTCTGACATGATTTGGTTTTGTTAGCATGTGTGCAGGAAGGTTAAACAAACCGATATATAGGCCTTCGACTCGGCCCAACGGTCCGACACGAAGGCCGGGGGCTTCTGTCGGTGATATGGATATAGGGGTATCGACAGGAGGCTAAACTTGGTTTGGCACCTAGAGGTCCGCATCCGAGGGAGGAGTTGAGGTAGCCCGATGGCTCGCCCAAACATAAGGGGCTAGGCGATCGTGGCAGCCCGATTCACCCCGGACCTGTGCACCAGGACTACGACCACTCGAACCCATGCGGCGCGCCCTCGGAGGGGTCGGGCTCGGGGTTTGGCAAGGAGGCCACACCCCGCAGAATGGGTTCGGGCCACCCGAGGCCACGTGGCACGCCCCTGAGAAGGGCAGGTCCAAGTGGCCGTAGTTCTGGTGCATAGGTCCGGGGTGGATCGGGCTGCCGCGATCGCCTAGCCCCTTATGTTTGGGCGAGGCATCGGGCTGCCTCAACTCCTCCCTCGGACGCGGACCTCTAGGTGCCAAACCAAGTTTAGCCTCCTGTCGATATCCCTATATCCATATCACCGACAAATTAAGAGAACTCACTATACGGCTTGGGATTTAGTTTTCCATCGTAGAAGTACTTTCCCTTTCGTCTATGGAATAGGATGCATGCACATACCAATCAATCCATAATTTATACGAAAGTGAATGGATAGGAATGCATACACACACCAATCCACCGAAATTACCATGAGGTTGGAGTGGATAAAATTTTTTCTATGTTTTCTCTATATCTTATAGAAAAGTAAAACTTTCTTCAGTTTTATATACCCTAATCGTAAAAACAAATGACATTAATAAGAATTAATCCTTTGGAATCCATTGTTTTCCTCCAAAACCAAAGGTCCCTAAACAACCTCAAATTTCTCTATTTCTAAACCATAAAATAAACCCTACTAGCAATATAGGACGAGAGGAATAATTTGTTAACCTTTGTAACCAAAAAATAATGAAGAAATCGAACGAAGTCCTTCTCTAGGAGCAAGAACGGAGCCGATCTGAGGGAGCAAGAACAGAGAGCTTGAAACACATGCATGCATGGTTGATTCGTGTTACAGTGACTAGTTTAGTGAGCCCTCTCAATTAGTTATTCGACGAAGTGAACCAACGGTCCTGATTCCTGTATATATAAACCGAGGTTACCAAGCCGTTTGCCGTACGTGAAAATTAATTGTGGTGAAATTACTTGTCCGCATGTGTACTCAAGCTAGGCCTAAGCAAAACTTGTTTGCACTTTCAAATTAGATGACCTGTCTTATGTTCATTTATGAAATTCGGCGTCCATTTATCATCTCAGGTATATAGCGCAGGAGACTTGACCGAATTAATGCGAAATTATTGATGATCTTGGGTCAGGAACAAGCTAAGTGCAATGCATACATCCCTGGCCCCTTAACGTTTGGCAACCGGCAATGTTCTTCAATGTATGGTATGTATTGGTGGACCACTCGTAGCAGCTTATTAAACGTTATCTGCTTACTGCTTTGCAGCGATCGCCAATACACCTACAAATCATTCTGGTGGCATACTAAATATGCATTCTATTGGTTTTTGTTGGATGTCCTTTTTTTCCCTGAAATTTTTGAACTGCGGACAAACCATTAATTATAAATGTATTTTTTCTTGTAAGGAAGCATAATTCTCTGATACTTTGCATCAACTATGAGTGCACATAACCATGGTCATGGACACGCGGATGTAAACCCTTATACACTCGACTGCACTACACCAACCATACTACAGTGTTTTTGAACTGCTCCTATTTCTTTACTGATTTGGCTAGAAATGTTTGTTTTGTTCAATTCCGACCGATAAAATTGTTTAATGGTAATCATGGCCACCTTAAATAAGCATGGTTCATGACGATGACATGAATGTGCGTTTTAGGCATTGAAGACTCGTTTTTTCACTACATCATGATATAATTCTTCCTTATGAACTTCATTCAGAAAAATCTTCTTCAGGTTTAGGTAACACATCATGACAAATTTATTTTTCTGTTTCTTGTCATTTTATAAATTTAGGACCTCAATCTGAGTTTTGCACCGGGCCTTAATTTCCTAGCTACGGCACTGTTTTCTAAATGTCAACTAGAGATGTGAGGAGCCAATGGAATAAATAAAATAATTTATAGGATGTGCTTGTATTTTTGATTTTACAAGAATTATTTTGAAACATGTAGTTTTCTCTTTCTTTTTGTTGTTTTCTTTATTTGTTCCAAATATTTGTCTTCTTGTATGGTGTGCGACTACATATTTATACTTTTATTTGTAAGTTACCTATTTGTGGGCAATATATATTATAGCTTTAAGTAGTCTATATATTGAAGTATAGACTATATACTTTTGAAAAAAATTACTATCAATTACTATATAGTTAACTCAAAATCCAGATTATACCCTGATCTTATAAAGAGTTTCTATGCCTTCTAGAGTTAGTATATATTGCTATCAAATTCTATAAATTAGTTTAACATAGATGTTCGCTTACAATTTCAAAAGCCAGTAGTAATTGAATAATTTGCTCTACCGATGATATGAGTGAGTAAATTAGCTAATCATCACAGGATCGGACACCTTCCACGATAGTCCACACAAAAATATTTGAAAGAAAATGATTACAATGTAGCTAGAGTACTCGACCATGAGTTTCTGTTGTCCTTATTAGTCCTAATCAACAGAGCCACATGGATTGTCCTAGCCATGTAATATGACAACCATGAGCCATGTGCCTCCCATCGTCTGGTTTTTGGCACCTATTGCTACGTGATCTTCTGCTGTATTCTTCATGATTTAGTTGGATTCATTTTATGGGGTCGATAGATGGTCTCAGCTAGCTAGTTAGTTATGCATAGTCAGTTATATGATTGTCACTGAATAGAAAGACGTTATATATATAAGACCAGCTGGCTAATTAGTATACTACCATGTGTGTCTTGCCACGTGTCCTTGGTATACAGTAGTTGCATGTGCAGATCAGTAGATGGCTATATATATGTGGGAGAGTCAACTAAAGAATGTCAGCAACTGTTTTGGTTATCAAAATTCAGTAAAACAAATCCATAATATGTAGTCCTCTTGGCACCCTAAATTGTTATGGTTCTTTCAAATGACCGAGAAAAACAAAGTGGACTGACAAAGTGGTAATTGTTCCAAGAATCGTATATATGTTTGCTAAACAACTGCGCAATGCAGATTTATTAGCAAAGGTTATTATTTGACTAGGTAACGTACGACTACATATAAATTTGCTCTAAAAATGTGCAAATTAATTAAAGGTAGGGACTATGGGCCAGAACTACGGTTTTGCGATGCCACGTGCTAACCCTCTGGGATTAGCACCATTGGAATGGTGTGGAGCCATCAGTTTTGGATTTTACTCACTAGGATTAAGTTTACCTACTACTATGTAATTATATGCATTTTATACTTAAACTGTAAAAAAAAATGCCAACCCTATTGTGTAGTAGCTAGGTAGAGTAAGTCGTATCCCTCCATACCAGGTTTAAAATGTTACCAGATGGAATTAACCCAAAGTTAAAAAATGTACAGTACAGAAATTGAAAAAACTTTTCATTTCCCTCTAAATAACCCATCCTCAATAGAAAGACAAAATCCAGGCAAGATGAGCAGCCGATCGACTGCTCCGATTGATCAACTGCGACAGCCAGCCGGCCCATTGGTCCCCGCCGACGGCCGGTTCATGAACGACGAGTGTACGTTGTTGCTCAGTGTGTGCCCTACCATGTTCTCTTCTTCCATCGAACGGCCATTCCATGTATATATGCCTAGCTAGCTTGCCTCCATGTGGATTCAAATAATTCAGCACTTAAAATTCAGAACACCAACGACAAAAAACCAGGATCGCATCGCATCTTTCTCTAGCTATAGCTAGCAAGCACAACCAGTACGCAGTCGTACTACCCTCCCATTCTTTTTTCAAGACCACTATTTCGTTCCCTCTCGTGCCGGCAGTAGCTTCCAAATGCATTCGAATTAAAGCCATCCCAACCGATGGCAAATGCGTAATACCAGCCACGACCCAATGGCAAACAATTGCCAGCTCCCTCTATAAATAATCCTCCCCAACATCACCACGACTAACAAATTGTCACTCTCACATTCTCTAGCTAGCTTAGCCAAGATATATAGTAAAAAAAAAAAGAACAAGCTCGTCGGAGATGGTTCACCGGGCGGCGGATCACGATCAGGTTGCGCGGCGGCGGCCGGCGCAGCAGATGAAGGAGGAGGTGGTGCGGCTGGCTTGCAACAAGGGGAAGTCGTGCCGGTTCAAGAAAAGCTGCTTCGTTAGTAAGGAAGACGACGCCGCTTCTGCCGCAATGCTGCTGGTCGCCTGCGTCGTTTGCTCTCCTTCTTCCCGGCCTCTGAGCTGAGCTAGTAGGCTCTTATTGTTAATTAATTATTAATTGATCGATGTTATACTCCATCTAGTCGATTAATTAAATGAGGCTACTGGCTAGCTACCCCGTCCGTAGTTGATACTACCAAATCTTGTAGTATTAATATGCGTGTGTCTCTTGTGTTGTACTCCGCAGTAATTAAAATGGTGATATATATAGCAGTAATTCGTTTCGTCCTCCCGTCAAATTAATTCTCAATCAAGACCATCAAGACCTGTCCGTGTTCATGACAATATTATTTTTTGTGTGATATCATGTGGGTTGTTACGTTACATGCTGATGCTAAATTAAAGAAAAAAAAAGTTCAACTGTGTTGTGTGCGAGAAGCAAATGGTGTTCGATACAAACATCATCGGAAGCCAACTGCAAGGTTTGTACAGTGGCGACTGGGCCGGTGTACGCATATATATATATGCGCTTTGGGATGGAGTTTGGCTGGCTGGACCAAAGGTGGCGTTGAGACAGGCTTGGCCTGGTTTAGGGTTTAGGCCCATAAAGCGCCGAGCTTAAATTAAATGGGTCTCTGTATTGAAGACATTCAGGATAAAATTACCCCAGCAAATGAAAATAATTTTTTTGGTAAAACTTCAAACACGTGAAATTCATCAAGTTAGATAAATAAATAATTTTTTGTGAAAAATTTTAGGTTTAAAGCTTGAGGAAAATTTAATTTTGTGTTGCTAAAAATAGAAGAAATCCTTGTAAATGTCAGCGTTTGGGGAACCTATAGAATTGGATTTTCATAACATCTCCTGCTCGTTCTTTTGGAACAGTAAAATAATCCATGTCCCAAAGATTATCTAGCATGTGCTCGCTCTTCTACGACCTCCTCGCTGAAGGATCTTAGGTGGAGAGTGTTGAGAGGAGAGACGACACGGTGATAAAATGAGTATGGGATTGGTATACCTCCATCATTTACTCACTGGGTGGGTTTGGGGGGAGGGGGGGCTACAAGAATACACCCTTTTACAGACCCTCTATTTGTTATTTGCCGGGATTTTATTCATGGTAGAACAAGAAATTACATCCTTGCCCTAGAACTTTTACAAGGTGATATATAGCTCTTCTCTCGGGGGTACAGGATACCCTAGTCATTTGCCTCTACATACTTGTAGTATTGTACATGATACACCTCATCTAATTAAATGACACTCTAGAAATAAATAATCCCCGAAACGTTCTATAGATCTTTTGGGTGTGTGATGTGTCTACATAGTGGTACATGCATTGATGTGTCTTCAATGTACTGGATAAAAAAAGACTAGTGGTCCGAGCTCTGTCAACTTGGTATTAAACTCTTGATCCGCTTCTCCTCCTAAAACATGTTTGCTTCGCGCCTTCTTTGTAACAGGAATCTCCCCATAATTGACCCATAACCAAGTAAATCAATTCAACATCCTCGCAATTCACTTGGACTTATAAGGGATGTAGTTCGAGATCCACTGGGTCGCGTGTGGGACATAGTGGCGCGTGGCATCCCTCATGATTGGAGAGACACACTAATCTATGAGCAATATATTTTCCTAATGGGTCGTTTCTACATAGGAAAATTCTATGTTTTGCTATTCACGGTTCTACAAATTTCCATCGAACTCTATGAAATACCATCTCATAAGTGTTCTCCTCCACTTTTACAATCACCGGTAGCCTTAAAACGAAGTCACTCCGTTAGGCCCATAAATAAAAGTTGTGTATTATAGTTCAAGATGCAGCTTCATGTATTTTAGAGATAAAATATATTTTTAATAGGATTTACAATATTAATGACAAAAGGCTAATGACAACGACAACACAATGAGGATAATGTATTCTTATATAAAGAAAGCTTTTATTTATATTAGACGATTACCTGAATGTGATACAACTGTACCAAAACCATGCCAAGCATGTGCATCACTGAGATGCAAACAACCAAAACACATGGACAAATACATAAAGTTTAAAACAAGTAAAATAAAGAACTACGTGAGAAATAATCCTCAATCTAGACATCCATCTATGATCGCAGATAGAAAAAACTCGTTCACCACCGGTTCCAAACGCTAACATGCCATAACAACTCTATCCCATGATCTGTGCTTGTTGTAAAGGATAGCCCAAGAATGTCGCTGTTGAATAGTTAGGAAAAGTAACTTGTAAAGGAGAGGAAATTATATTTTTATGGTTCATGCATAATGAAAGCGACCAACAAGTAACTTCATTTCTTTTCCAAATCTGTGTAACCAATTGTCAATCATGTGGGAAATCAGAGTGATAGACAATACGAATCGAGCAAAGCGACATTCAATGAACAAATGTAGAATTGTTTCATCATTGTGGCAAAAACAAAACTTTACCACCCAACCAATTTGTTTTGCTAGATTATTCCTAGCTCATCAAAACTACCCGAAACGCAAGTACCATAAGAAGTTTTTTACTTGACGTGGAATCTTTAATTTTCAAAGAAACTTGTTAATATTGGCAAACATCACGATGTACCAGTGCCTGAAATGTCCTTATTCAGAGTAATTTCAAGCAAAAATTATCTTTATCCAGAAAGCTCTAATTAGAGAGTTACGGTAGTATATTATTCCATGCCATTAATTTATGACCGATAAGGTATCTCCACCGAGAAAAAATTGGAGAATGATTTTGCAGCATATATTGTATCTAATTACTATTAACTATATTGTAATAGGCAAGTGTGTTTGTCCCAAGTCCTAACCAATTGTCTTTCTAGAATCTAATTTTAGAGCTATATCTTAGGATGAAAGTGCCAAAACATAAGGAAATCATGCTTGATTACATGAGATTGGCCAGATATTGTGAATCCCTTGCTATCCATTGAACTTGCGATATAGGTTTTGATCTGAGATATTTATTCCGAATCAAGTGTTGCCATATTCTATCAGTCTTAAACAACTTAAAGATCTACTTACTAAGTAAAACAATATTTTTCATTTGTACGTCATGAATCCCTAAACCCTCTTAATCTTTAGGTTGGCATGTAATACGATATTTTTTTATTTTGATCATCACACTGCAAATAGAATATATAGAAAAAGTAATCATGTTTTTTAGACCCTTCTTGGCATAGAAAACAAAGACATCATGGACATAGGAAGGTGCTAAGCACTAAATTTATTAGAGTTGGACGTCCCCATATAGATAGATATATTCCTTTGCAACTAAAGTTTTTTCTCAAACCGTTCTTCTACCTTTTTCTTATCTCCATTTCCTAGTTTTATGTAATGAATAGGAATATCCAGATGTTGTATTGAAAAATGACCAAGAGTGCAACAAAAATGGTTTGGTATGTTGATCATCTATGGCACGGGCTTATAGAAGTTAGTATTAAGACTTGAGAGTTGCTCGAAAGCACAAAGTTACAATTTTATGTTATGAGCCTTCTCTAGGTCATGATCTATTAACCATCAGCATTGCATAATACAAATATCATCATCCACGAGATGCCTTGTGTATTGCATTACACATGGTTCATGCTCAGATGTATGCATGTGAGGATTTCAAATCCAATATTTTAATCTACTTATATGAGTGACACAATGATCGGTCCCTGATTTCAGAGATTCTGTTTTCGGTTTTGGGGATCACTGGTACTACTTACAACTTGTAAGCCGTTAGAAAGAAAATTGGTTCACATATTTTCACCAATCTCTGTCTTTGAGGTGGTATTGTAAGTAATTTATTTTTTTCAATCAATCGCAGTGTTTGTACTATAACCTTCAAAACAATTGATTGCATTTTCTTTGAAGAGCAAAACCTGGAATGAATTAAATCATTAAAAAATATTAACGGCACTTGATTTAAGTATTATTCTTCAACCGGCCAATCTAAACTAAGTCTATTTATTGTTAGCTTTGTGAAAGGGTTGGATTTATTTCATTTTCTCTGGGAATCTTCGGGGTTTTCAGCTAACTGAGATTAATATCCTGCAAACAGGCCCGGTTAAAGCCTGGGGTTAATTGCCTTGTATCTATTTTCTTCGAAACACAGTATAAACGTAAACATTTATAGCATATGCTCACACTCCTACAAACGCACACTATCCATTTGAGCACCTTCGATAGAATGAACCCATATATCTTGATGCCCAGGAAGTTCTCGTTGCTGTTGGATAGATAATCTACTTAAAGTAAAGTAACAATAAGTTGTAAATGCCAGCAACCAACCAAGGCCGTACATATGGGCGAGCAACCAGAGCGATCGCACAGGCCCCTGATTTCTTGGGCCCAAGTATGTTATGTCGAGATGACAAAGGTCGGAGCAGTGCGGCCGGTCTCCAACGAAGACACGAAGTAGATCGATGACTGCTGCCACAGTGCCGCTCAACCCAACTACTCTTGGAGCCTTGACGACCTGTTGTCTGCCCTAGTGCCTCGTGACCAGCATTAGCAAAGCTGCAACCTGGAAGCAGCCAAGCAGGCAAGCAAAACTGCACAAGCGTCGATACCAAGCTGTGGCCGCACTGCTACAACATTGCATGCTAGGTGATTGATTGATCGGTAAACGTTCTAGGTTACCGAGTGGATGTTCGTACCCACGGTAAGTACATAGTGTTTGCAAAATCACTCGGTAACCCAAGAGGCACTCGGTGGATTTCCAGTCTCTGGTAGTGAGTGATGATGTCATATTCTCATTTAGTTGTTTAATGTCTTCAATTTGATGTATAGGTTTATGTAGCATATGCACTAAATGAAATTTGGTTTTTAACTTCATAGGTTTGTTTAGTACTTCGATTTTTCAAGCCATGTAATGCAAATACGATCAGAAAGGGCTATTAAAGGCCTAAGAGAAAAGGACAATAGAATATATACTTGAGTTGAGTACGTGATTAATATTTTGCATAGGGCTCCGAATTTAATGGGACGGCCCTGCAATCAACCGATATATGATTTGTATAGAAATTATTAATACCTGTCAGTAACTATAAAAATATTGTGTAAAATGTATTTATCCTCCAAATATATTCACTCCATATACATGTGGAGCGCAAGTCGGTAGTGAGCTCCATTTCTTCCCTTGCCTCTCCTAGCCGAAAATAACAATGCTGATCGTTCCTAACCAGCAGCGTTCTGCATTAAATTGGATCCGATGTTCTCTTTTGAATGGGTGGCATCAGGCCGAAGTTCTCTACAAGCATATCCTTAACACTGCATTTATGGAAACTTGGCAATGCTCAAAAGACTGATGGCCCAGCCTTGTTCTCGAGTTGAAGGATGATGATGTAACCTAGATGCATGCTGAGCTAGGAAGCTTAGCCATGGTATTCAATGATCTGTCTTCTGCTTGATCCTACGGAGGCCTGCTTGATCCTACAGTGGACAAGCATGTCTTGAGTAGCTGGGATGATTCAGTCCTCCATATTTAGGGAAAATTTCTCATATATGAAACAACAGAGGACTGCAGTCCCCCTTTGAGTTCATTTGTACTATACTAAAGCGGATTTTGTTGACACTCTAGCCTCCATGAACCGTCTGACTTAACAAGCAATGCTCAACATTGGATACTGTGCATTCAACATGCGTATCCATCCACTTATCACAACTTATCACAATCGTGACAAGAAGAGAGGAACACATGGAAAAACAAGTTGACCAAATTCAATCTTAATACATCGGAGACATCAACTTTTTATGGTGCTTGAGACGTAACGATCATTGTTCACAATCTAATGAAAGTTCATTAACAATCAATTATACAAGTATGTACCTAGCTAGTATCACATTAAAAGGTGAACGAAATAAAGATTGTAGGAATGCATGAGGCTATTAAGTTCCTTTTAATGTAAACCATTTCCATTATATAAAACATAATGCATCATGTAGATGTTTGTGGCAAATAAAAAAAAGAACTCTAATACTCTCTCTGTCTCAAAATATAGAGACTTATACCATTTTTTGAGGAGATTAAGGTTGAGGGAATAAAGTGTTGATTGGTTGAGCGAAGAAAGTAGATGAAAAAATTAAATGAAGGATGGTTGTGATTGGTGGAGATATGGTAGGTGGGTATATATGTAGTTGTATTTTGAGACAAAATTAAATTGCTCAGATAGTTATAGTTTTAGACGGAGGAAGTAGTCAGTAACTATGTCTTTATAGCTTAATGGTGCCTAGTATTTTCCCGTTTCATTAGGGTTTCTCTTATATAAAAGATTATAGGAATGTCCCCGTAATGATTACAGTTCAAGAGATACATCTTTCTTTAATTATATTTCTAACCAGGCTCTTCGTTGGCCATCCACCGCAGTGTGGCCCATTGTGAAGGAGTGAAGCCACATCGGCTTCGCCCATCCTTTTTACGTTTTCTTCACCTCTGGCTTCGTTTGTGCCTCACTTGTCTTGCCTCAGGCTTCATTATCTTCCCATTAGCTTCGCCGGCTTCTGTTACCACTCGACAGGACCCCTGCCACTGGACTTCGCCAGGAGCTTCGGTCCAACGTACTTTCCTAACTTGCTTGAGCTATAGTTTCTTCCGTCCTATCCTTTGCCTCTGAAGGCCGAAGGAGGCATGGGGATCTACCTCCAACATATATAGTTGAGGAACAAAATATCAAAACGACCAAAATGATAAAGGAGTAAAAAACTTGACTTTGGCCATTTTGTGTAGCTATATTTAACGTTTTTGTGTATTACTTTGTATTGTGCTTCTCTAAAGAAATTTCTAACGAACCGGCATAAATAACTAGACTTTTATAATTGTCATTAAAAAACTGACACTAATAATAACTTAGTCGATGAGAAAAACCGAGCCGGTTTTTTTAAAAAAGTAGCCCATTCTTATCCTCTTACTCAGTCATCCTTATCCTCTTTCTTTCTTTCTCCCTTATATCCTCTGTTCCTCTCCTCAGCTCTCTCCCGAATCTGTCTCCCATATCAACCTCCCGCACGAGAGTGGCAGGGGTTGAGGCATGGAATGAGATATGCATTGCCGGTCTTAGCGACGGCATCCCCCGGGCAGCGAGTGGCAGCGCGGCGGCCGCGGGTGGTGGGGGCGGCCGTGACCTGGTCGGTAGAGGCCACAGGTTGTGGGGTCGGCCGCGAGCTAGGCCGCTGCCGTGGGCGGTGGGGTCGGTGCCATGCTAGGCGACGGAGGTCGTGAACTAGGCATCAGCGGCCGTGAGTGGCGTCAACGCACGCAAGGATGCAGCGGCGAGCAGGCTGGCATGTCGACTCGATTTCGAGCTGGCTCGATTTTTTAAGAAATCTCCTACCTCTATTTGTATCGGGAATAATTATCTGCCACTGGTTTATTTGTAGCACAAATGTAATTTTAGATCTGGTACAAATAAGGTACTCCCTCCGTTTTAGAAAGTAAGGCGTTTTGACTTTTGCTTATAAAGTTTGACCATTCGCCTTATTCAAAAAATTATAAAAATATTATTTATTTATTTGTGATTTGCTTTATTATCAAAACTACTTTAAGCATGGCTTATTAGTTTTTATATTTACACAAAATTTTTGAATAAAACGAATGGTCAAACGTTAAAAGAAAAAAGTCAAAACGCCTTACAGTCTGAAACGGAGGTAGTATTGTTTAGGGTCTGCTTGGGTGTTCAAGTTTTTTTTTTCTCCTTGGTAAAGAAAAGCTCATGTAATTTTGGTTACCCAAAAATACCGGTGAAATGAAAATACCCTCTAGACAGGCTGTTTTGTAGGAAAAAGAGTGATAAGTGTATGGTTTCCATTTGAATTTCTGATCAGAACAAGGACCAGCTAGAAAACTGTATAGGTCAAAAAGAAACCCAGATCTGTTAGAGTATATGGTAGTTAAAGATGTATTAGGATATGATTGATTTGTATGGACCACTTTCTTATTTGTAATTCTTTCTTATCTCTACCCCATATATCTCCTATATATACCAGCCTCCGAGGCTCAATACAATGTGTCTTACATGGTATCAGAGCGGGCGATCTACTCGTCGCCGCTATCACGCTTCCGCCGTCGCCCACGGGAGGGTTCCAATCTCCCGGGGGCAGCCACCCGTTTTTTTTTCCTTCGTCGTCATCGTCTCCGTGGAGAAATCCATCTCAGGCGGCCCTGTTCATCGTCGTGCTTGTTCGTTTGGGATTGATCTCGATCTCGAAAGAGCTCATTTTTTGTCTGGTCGTCGTTCGTCGCCGTGGAGAGATCGATCTCCCGGGGACGTCTTCTTTGCGTCGTCAACATGCAGCAACCCAGCAGGAGATCCTAGTGTCTCTCCCTCCGCCAACCAGTCGCTCGGGAGACCTGTCGTCGCCGCCGCAGGCGGCGGCGGCGGCGGTGACCCACGCAGTTCTCACCCAAGATCTCGTCGCTGACACGGTCCGCATCGTCCTCCACCGGTGACTGCGCTGGTCCCGTCCGCCTCCGTCCAGATCCACCAGTCGCTGGTCTTTCCCGAGCTCTCATCCCCGGCCGTCAGCAACCTCTGGTGCACTGGTGCTCCATCGATCTGATCTGCGCTCTTTCTCTGTTGACGAGGAGACATGAGGGCAGGACCTGGACAGGCCATCCTTTGGGCATTGTGATATTTGTGATGGGCTTTTGGTGCTACAGGATTGGGCCTCCTGTTCGTGTCCACGTGCAAGCCAACTCAATCGCTTGTGCTTCTTAGGTATTGAACATGGAGGTACAGTACTAGTGCTGCGGATGCTGCATATCGTTTTTTTCCTGATTAATCATTATCGGGCCTATCGACATCTACGCGTGCTTCTATATCTACATCGGCATCGACTCCTCACCGTCGTCATCTCGTTCCGTGCATGGTTGGCTTGATCACCCGACGCATGCACGACTATGACATGATCGTCTTCAGGTATGTCTACTACGCCATCGAGCTTCGGGTTGCCGCTGTGTCGTCCCCTCGGACCGCAGCGTCAATACTCGTGGTCACTCATCGCTGCATTGACATGGAGCTGTCGTTGTGTCACCCCCTCAGGTCACAACGTTGCCGCTCTCATTGTCTTCACCGCCGTTTGCGCATCGACAATCTTGTCGTCCGCATTGATTTTCATTAGCCGTCAAGTTCCACTTCGCCTACTTCGAGTATCGCCACCGCGTCTTCCTCAAGCTGCCCCTGTCGCCGCTCTAGGCCGTTGGTCCAGCTACCTCTACATCGGCTATCGACGTCGCCTTCGCGTTGTTGGTCCCGCTGCTTCACCTTCGTCTTCGACCGCTACACCTCGTCGTCTACTTCGGTTCTTTCTCGACTATACTTCGCTCTTCTCCTGCAACTGTGTGCTGCCTCGGCATCTCTCCCTCTACGCCGTTCTCATGCCACGACTGTCTCGGAGGCCTTCTCTGCTAGTCCCCTCCGACATGACGCAAGGTTCAAGCTGGTCGACTATCTCGCCTACACGGTATTGGCAACACCGTTGTGCGCTTTCGTCCTGAGTCGTCCACGGGTCTGGCACACCCGGCGTGATCGCTCGTCCTCCACGGTTTGACTACATCGGCTCTTCGGCGTCATCTTCCTCAACGACTGTCGCGATTGCGTCACCGTCTTCGTCTACTGCACGTCCTCGTGCACACTGGTCCTCGGCGTCCTTCCGTACGCCCACGACCACTCGATGGCACCCCTTGCGCGCCTCGCGGCTTGGTTGGTTTGCTCATCATCGGCATTCGACTTCGGCTACATCGACCACGGCTACTCTACGCGTAGCTACCACGACCACGACTTCTGTGCCCTTTGCTTTGGCTACCTCGACAATGGCACAAAGGGTTATCATCTTTTGTGAGCTCTCTCGCTGGTTTCTTCTCTAGTCCAAGTGTTCGCGATGCTCACGTTTAGACTGCGGGGGATGTTAGAGTATATGGTAGTTAGAGATGTATTAGGATATAATTGATTTGTATGGACCCTTTTTCTTATTTGTAATCCTTTTTTATCTCTATCCCATGTATCTCCTGTATATACCAGCCCCGAGGCTCGATACAATGTGTCCAATGTTTTCGCAATCTCTCCCTATCGTTCTACAAGATCAAATAATAAAGTCAAATCCTCGTGTTCAGTTCATCCAAATGATTTCAACCACTCCGTGATTCAACAACAGATCTGAACAAAGAAGCAGTATTGAACTGATATTTCAAGTGATTTACTTGGTGGCTAGCTTGATGATGAGGAGTCAGGAGAGTTTTGACGGCCAGGCATGGCCCATCCTGGCGGCAATGACGCAGGTCGAGTTGGTCCTGTGTGGGCGACGGCGCATGACCCAGACATGGTAAGCGGCGGCGGGAGTGACGGCGGCCCGGAATGCCATTGTACCGTCCCAGTGCCGTGCGTAGCAGGAGAGGCCGAGCCCGACAGATCGGCGGCGGTGGTGTCGCCACGTTGGTCACTTTCTGGAGGAATTGGATGGTGTCGCCACGTTGGTCACTTTCGCGGAAGGGATGAGTGCTCGGCCATAAAACTCAAGGTTAATCTTATTGGCCAAGCAATTCATCAACCATTGGAAAAGCTTTTGAGATGCCCTTAATATGGCCTCACTTTCATCGTGTTGAAACCTTTGAATGTTCAGATTTAAGTAAAATAAATAGGAATCTCGCAGCACATGCCTGCGCATATTAATTAATACCTACTTCTGCATCCTCAGAAACCCACTCTTCTACTGGCTAGCTTACACTAGCTCTTTCTCCAATCCAGTTCTCTCATGTGTGGTGACATGCTGTGACAAATGTTATGTGTGCTTGGGATGGAAGACATTAGGAAGCATATCACTTGGTCATGCGGATCGCTACGTAAAAATCTGGATTCCACGGACCGAACAAGAATGTATACTCTAAATTGCAGTCTAGTTCACGGTAGCCAAGATGATAACTGTTGGATGCTGACAAACCGAGAAGGTGATGATTTGGACCGACGGGTTCAGTTTGGACTAACATCAACATCAACAGTCCTGAACTCGCATCATCACTTTGTTATATCGGCCACGATCGCAGCCATCCATACGTATTATGTGTTGTCCTACGACTCGGTTATGTGTGCAAATTAATCTTCTAATTCCATTTCAAGCAGCTGGAAGCATAGAAGAACATGTAAGTAAAGAGGTTGGCGCCATGAATATCCTGAACTGAACTCCTAGGTGTCATAAATTCCATGCAAAACTAACCGATCCTGCGATCTGGATTAGGACAAGACCATATGCCGAATTTATGTCTGAGCAAGATGTTTTGAACCTTTAAAGATTTTGATAAACAACACAGGCACAATCCCATTGCGTGAAGCATCAGATTCCTGTAAGTTTTTTATGAATTACAGCTGAAAGTGAGTTCAGAAAATTCGATCAGGTGATGTCCACCAAGTTTGAATGTTATAGGTAGTAGAGTATTAAACAAAAAAGTCGATAATGTGATGAGCTATATTTTGAATGGTTTTTAAGTAATTTCATTTCAGTGCATCTAATGAAATGTTGTGCTCTTGTTGAGTTTGCATGCAGGCCCAACAAACCATACGTTGTTTCTGTCGTTGCGTCAAAAGTTAGGAATCAGTCCATTTTGGATCACTCATGCTTACCACTGAGTTTCGAAATCATCATTAAACCAAAATACTGAACTTTTGACTAAAAAAAGATATTTATTCCGAATCATGTGCTGCCACATTCCATCAGTCTTATATAACACTTTTCATTTCCAAATCATGAACCCATAAACCCTCTTGATCTTTAGGTTCGCACCTAATATAATACCTTTTCTTTAGATCATGACACGATCAATGGAATCTAGAGTAAAAATAATCATGATTTTTACTAGCCCTCTTGGATAGAAAGGATGCTAAGCACTGAATTATTTATTTCTTTGCAACTACTTCAGGTTTTTTCTCAAACCCTTTTTCTACCCTTTTCCAATCTTTATTTCTTAGTTTTATCTAACGAATAAGAATATCCAGATGCCATTTTTAAAAAATCGTCAAAAGTAAAAAAAAAAGTTTGGTATGTTGATCATCTATGGCATGGGCCACACCAAATAAGAACAACTCACTATTATGGAATTTAGTATCAAGACTTACGCGTTGCTCGAAAGCACAAAGCAGCAACTTCATGTTCGGAGCCTTATGATCTATTAATCATCAGCATTTTGCAGACCATCATCCATGGGATGCCTTTGTAATACATTACACACGGTTCATGCTCGGATGTCTGTGAGATTTTCAAATCCAATAGTTTAATCTATTTATATGAGTGACACAATGATCACTCGCTAATTTCAGATATTCTGTTTTCGGTTTGGGGAACACAAGTACTGCATACAACTAGTAGGCCGTTAGGAAGAAAATTTGTACACATAATTTCACCAATCTCTGTCATTGAGGTGGTTTTAATCAATCATAGTGATTCATACTATAACATTGAAAATAATTGATTGTAACTTCTATGAAGTAAAGGTTGGAATGAATTCAATCATTAAAAAATATATCAGTGGCACTTGTTTTAAGGATGTATTAGTAACATTTGTACACCGTTAGGAAGAAAATTGGTACACGTATTATTCTTCAATTAGCCTAATCTAAACAAATTGAATTTATCATTAACGTTTGTGAGGTTGAGTTTATTAATTTTCTCGGGGATCCTTGGGGGTTTTCAACTAACTGAGATTTTCCTGCAAACAAGACCACTTAAAGCCTGGAATTAACTGCCTCATAGTTATATTTTCTTCTAAACACATTATAAACATAAACATTTGTAGCACATGCTCACACTCCTATGAACACACTATCATTATGAGCATCTTTGACATACTATATCGATATATCTTGATATGTAGGAAGTTTTCGTTGCCAATAAGTACATCGTCTACCATTAAGCTAAAGTAACAATAAGCTGTAATTGCAAGCAACCAACCGAGCTATGCTCACTCGCCTAGTATGGACATTTTGATGTTGATATCTCCTATGTTGATTTGTATAGAAGTTATTCATACCTGTCAGTAACTATATAAATATTGTGTAAAATATATTTATTTCCAAATATATTCACTTGTACAAAGGACCATTCACTCCATATACATGTGGAGCGCAAGTCGGCAGTGACCTTAGCTCCATATCTTCCCGTGCTTCTCCTAGCCGAAAATAACAATTTTAATCGTTCCTATCCAACCGCGTTCTGTATTTGATTGGATCCAGTGTTTTCTTTGGAATGGGTGGCATCAGGCCGAAGTTGTCTGTATTAAGCATATCCTGCACACTACATTTATGGAAGCATGGAGATGTTCAAAAGACTGACGGCCCAGACTTTTGCTCGTGTTGAAGGATGATAGTACGTGTGACATAGATTCATGCTGAGGAAGCTTAGCCAGGGTATTCAATGATCTGTCTTCTGCTTGATCCTACAGTGGACAAACATGTGAGCAGCTGGGATGATTCAGTCCTCTATATTTAGGAAAAAATTCTCATAGACGAAAGAACAGAGGACTGCAATTTCCCTTTGAGTTCC
Organism: Leersia perrieri; assembly: GCA_000325765.3. Classification (NCBI taxonomy): domain Eukaryota; kingdom Viridiplantae; phylum Streptophyta; class Magnoliopsida; order Poales; family Poaceae; genus Leersia; species Leersia perrieri. The sequence goes on from CM002479.1 coordinate 5,909,180, forward strand.
TTTGTACCACACTAAAGAGGATTTTGTTCACATTGTATCCTCCATGAACTGTCTGACATAACGAGCAATGCTCAACTTTGGATACTGTACATTCACTGTGTCCATCCACTTATCACTACTTATCGTGACAAACAGATAGAGGAAAGCATATAAAATCATGTTGACCGAATTCAATCTTTGTATGGTGCTTGAGACGCTATTGCAAACGATAATTTTTTACAATCTAATGAAAGTTCATAATAACCAAATCACATTAAAAGGTGAACGAACAAGTATGTACCTAATATCACATTAAAAGGTGAACGAAATAAAGGACTACATTATATTTCTTAATATTATCAATCCGTTCTTACAGCTCAAAGAAGGATGGATGGACTTATAGCGATGCTTTAATTTAATTTCACTCCATATACACAGAATTTTATCTAGCCATAGATGCGGCTATTAAGTTCTTTTTTATGTAAACCATTTCCATTATCTTACAAAACTGAAGTTTTCGACATTTGACTGTGCATATACATGTATCTTCCATTCTTACATCATGTATATGTTTGTCGCAAAAAAAACTATGATACTCAGTAACTATGTCTTCTGTAGCCTAAAAGTGCCTAGTATTTTCTCCTTTTACATTAGGGTTTCTCTTAAGAGATTATATGAATGTCTCGTAATGATTGCACTTCAAGAGGTACGATTTTCCTTAATTACATTCCTAACCGGGCTCTTGGTTGGCTGTCCAAGCAGTGTGGCCCATTGTGAAGGATTGAATCCACATCGGCTTTGGCTAGTCTTTTTGCGCTGCCTTCACCTCTGGCTTTGGTTGTGCTTCGCCTGTCTTCGCTACATGCTTTACCATCTTCCCATTAGCTTCGTAGGCTGTTGCCTCTTGTTGGTTTTGCCATGGGCTTCACCAGGAGCTTCGGTCCAATTCCCCTAACGTGGTGGTGCTATAGTTTCTTCTGTCATGTCCTTTGCATGTGAAGGCTGAACATGGAGCAGCCACACGGAGATCTATCTCCAGAGGGACTAAATATCAGAATGACCAAAAAAATAACGGAGTAAAATTTTTGACTTTTGGTCATTTGGTGTAGCTGTATTAACGTTTTCACATGTGTATTAACTCTGTACTGTGCTTCTCTAAAGAAAACAGACACATAATGAGGTGCTGGACCTTCTAAATTAACCCTCATAATTGGGTAGTACTGCTGCTATCAAATTGCAGCAACCAATCGAACCAATTCATGTGTGCACCTTCATTGTTGTGCATATAAACTCCACCTCAAAGGACAATGAGATGCTCCTTATTTGAAATTCCCATTCGTTTGGAGTGCATCCAGACATGACTATGGAATGAGAGGGGCATCGAGAAGAGAAACATCACTGATTGTTTTTTTTTTTTTTGAGAGAGAGCCTCACTATTTGTTTGTCAAGCCCTTAGCACCGATATCAAGCTGGAAATGAACCGACCATATGTCTTGTTTGCAAGGAATTGTTAGATCTTTGAAATCAACCGACCGTAATCAAGTTGGACATCATAAATGGTTTTCCTAGCCTATATGAATAAAAGAAATGGACTGGGTTCATGCTCGGGATCGGATCTCGATGGAAAGCATAGCCAGCCAACTGAGCTTGTTGACATATTCTCATCACATAACCTCTGTTTTGTTGATGTATAGTATTGAACTCGTCGTCACAATTTATTTGGATTCAATGAAGGTTGGTTGGGCATCGGGATGCGACTAGCGCTCGGACTCACTCTCTTCTGGTGTTTACAATTTCGTTTTGCACATTTCTACCAGGTGCACAGAAAATTTCTGAGATCTCAGAAATATCATGTGGTTTTGTATGAAGAATACAACGTAACGAATTCCGTGCCCCGGAGGGGTTCAACTCTTCCTCTAATTTTGTAAATGGAGTATAGTACATGAATTTTATTCCCAACTACTTTGCTCTCTATAAAATGTCATAAAACTAAACGTTAAATCAATTGTCCAAGCAATTCACATTTGTTTGCATCAACCATTAGAAAAGCTTTTGAGATGTCGTTATGCTCTAATATGGCCTCACTTTCATGGTGTTGAAACCTTTGAATGTTCAGACTCAAGTAAAATAAACAGGAACCTCGCAACATAATCCTGCGCATATTAATACTCTAGCTTCTTATGCATCCTCAAAATCCTACTCCTGGCTAGCTTCCACTGTCCCTTTCTCCGATCCAGTTCTCTGATGTGTGTTGTGACAAATGTTATGTTTGCATGGGATGGGAGACAATAGGAAACATATGAATGGGGATATGCGGACTTCTAAGTACAAAAATGTATACTGCACATGCTGTTTGATTCACGGAAGCCAAGATGATAACTGTTGGATCACTTGGATGCAAACGAGCCGAGGTGATGATTTGGACCAACGGGTTCAGTTTGGAATTGCATCAACACTACAGTCCTGAACTCGCATTAACACTACTTGGAATTTTTAGTAAGGATTTACTGCGAAAAGTTTAGTATGTGTAGCAGAGTTCTTGTTGAAAATAAAAGCACAGATTTAATCTATTCCATAAATAAATCAAGATTAAACAGGAGATAACTATCATAATCATAGCATCTAGATTTAATTTAAACATGTATACGAAAGAACTACACACGTATAAATTAACCATTAAATACTAGATTAAACATCACAATTACGTACCGAGGGTTCTACCAAGAAGGATTTACAACAGTAGATAGATCAACACGTATTGCACGTTCTACACATATTGCACGTTCTATTTGCGGCAGAAGATGTGGATAACGGCGAGCCGCAACCGATTGACAAGAAAGACGTCGTGGTGGAAGAACATCAACAGTCGTGCGGAGCGCTTCCAAAAACCTTATTCGTCCTCTCCCGATACAGGACTTCACGAGGATGATGGTTTCGGAGACCTACTCTCCCAATCACCGGTGGACACCAGCGGAGGGGATATACTCCGTAGTAGACTACGGTGGCGGCGCAGTATAGAGGAGAGGCAAACCCTAAATTGTTTTCTCATATATTGCATAGAGGTAGCGGTTCGGTATATAAAGGAATTGTGATTAGTGCGCCTTCCATATCGTAACCAAACCGGATAGGTCACGTGTAACCTATCCGAACTCTACACCACCTCACTAATGTAAAGATCCGATAAGTTTCCAAAAACAAACTCCAGAAATTTTGTTTGATGCAGCAAAACAAAATTGCAAAAGGAAGCCGCGTCTGCGCAAGCATGAGGAGCCAATTTTGGCGGACTATTCATGCGCATGTCCTACGTTGAGCGTACGCGCGTGAGTTTCTCTACTTCTCTCCTGCTCAAGTGGCTAGGGAGCACTCTCCTATTTAAGAAGATCTTACTCTGCTAGAACTAGCGAGGTGGTACTAAAATATGTGTATTCACATGTTTGCTTTCTATGAGGTAGGCTTTTATGATTTTTTAGAAATTTATCTCTACATGGGTCTTGGCCATCAGTAATTCCAACAATTATTGTGCCAAAATATATAAAAGGTAAAATGTCGCTAAATGTTTCTAGTTTGTGCTAAGGTATTAACATCAAATATGCCCAAAGTGTATAAAACAAAAAAAGAAGTATAACCTGTGCCGGAGAGGTCGCGCTCGGGCTGCCCCGCATCCACGACACCGCCTCAGTCATAGTGACGCCGCTTCAGCCCCTGCGCCAGCAGCTTCGCCTGTCTGCCCTCATGACCGACTCCGCCAGGTCCCTGCTGCCGCCAACTGCCGTCACCTCACCAGATCCAGCCGGAGATAGCACGGATCTGCATGGAAAACCGTTACTGCCGCCATTTGCGTGCTGCCCCACTGTGAGCACGATGGGCGTGCCGCCCTACCACCGCTGTCCTTGCGGCCGCGTAGCCCTGCCGACAGCCACTTCAGTGGCGGTGAGGAGCTAGAGGAGAGGTGGAAGGAGGCCAGGTGAGAGAGTCACGAGAGGAAGGACATTCCATTTCGTTGCTACTCGGTATCAGCTGACGCATAGCATGTGTTTAATCCTCCTAATCAGGCAATGCTTCAGCTATTCAATTGCATCGACCAAACGACCTATTCATGTGTGCACTGTGCACCTTCTTTGTTGTGCATATAAACTCCATAGAATTGGAAATGGTCTTTCCCACCCCAAAAGCTAGTCATTTAGATGAGGGGTTCTCTCACTTATATCACTTATAAGGTTCATTGCCTTGTGTATAACTAATGTGATACTGTTCAACAAACTCCACCTCAAAGGACAATGAAGTTCCATATTAGAAATTCTCGCTCGCTTGGAGTGCATCCATGACATGACTAAGGAAGGAGAGGCACCGAGAAGAGAAACACCACTAGTGTTTCTTTGCCAAGACCTGAGTATCATCAAGTTGGAAATCAATCGATCGTACGTCTGGATTGTAATTTCTCACGGTTTGGCTTGGAGTTGGAGGAATGTCGCCATCTGATCTCGGTGCGACGATATGTGTTAATTTCCCTTAGCCTTAAAAGGCACATGCGTATGATTATATCTTTATCTTTACCTATCTATCTATACCTATACAAGGCTACGATCGTTTATGGTTGTTTGGGACGTTGGCAAATTGAAATAGTATTACACGTAAAAGGAGAAACATAATTAGCACCTGATTAAATGAATATTAACTTATTTTAAACTTCAAAAATAGATTAATTTGATTTTTTTAAATAACTTTCGTGTAATTTTTTTTTCAAAAAACGCACCGTTTGGTTGTTCGGGAAGTATACACACGAAAAAAGAGGAAAAAACACTGTTTGAAGTTGCTGGCACTGTTTCCTCTTGCTACAAATGAACGCCGTTTAATTGGGCACTTTCTATGAGCTTGTATGTTACGCAGAGATCTGACCATTGATTAAGCTATTAATATAATCATGATCGTTGATCTTAACGTGATGGGCCATACTTTAAAGCATGTTGAATTTGTTCTGTGCGGCCTATACATACACGTATCAATTAATCTTAAATCTCTCGGATACGAACGTACTCCTATGTATCTGTATTAACTACCTAATCTCAAGCATCTCCTTGACGGGAGCCACGGCAATGTCGCAGATGTCCATCGAATCATTGACCTCATTGGTTGCTTCACAACATTTTTTTACAAGCTCAGGCTCAGGCTCTGATAAAAGATTCCTTTCGATCTTCTCTGATAAAAGATTCAATAAGGTACTTCTTTTACAATTTAATTGTTTCTTACAATGTTTATCATATTAAAAGAGATTAATCTACTCATACTATGCCATAAAAGACAAATTCGTTTGTTGCAACCTTTTGGAAACCACGTTTCAGTCAATAAGTTAGGTCACTAGGATCGGGAGGATAAAATCGATACTTATTAATACAGAAATTTAAAATCATTAAATCTACAAGCAGCGAGCAATATAATAAATGATTCTTTTTCAACTATACTGAAAATAAAATCTATAGGAATTTAAAACAATGCATACATACCTTTTTAACAAATATGTTATCAATAGAATTAAAAATATGTTAAAAATATGACTAAAATTTTAATATTTGTAAAATCAATATCAATAATCCATGCAACGCATGGGTTAGCGACTAGTTATAAAAATGAAAGATGATTCCTTCCGTCTTGGACTCTTGGGTACATCGTCCGAAATAAAACATAATCATCGCTGGATTAGAATAACAAATCGCAATGCCAGGTCCCGCAGCTCCCGCACAGAATGCCCGCATGCGCGATGGACTCTACCGCTAATCGCTATTAGCACGGGATTAGGCCAAGACCGTTCCAGATTAGCACGGGACAGACCAGATGAAAGCACGGGATCTTTTAAGGTCGGACTCTTGTTGCCCGGCCACCACAAGAAAATACACAATTAGCTACCACCCTCTAGTTACCAAGGAGTTTGGTGGCTAGATTTTAATCAATCGTAACCAACATGTCAAATACTTGGTTGCTGTAGCTGTGTGCACGTCACTTGAAGTAAACATAGGAGCATAGTTCTGTTGTTACCAAGTTACGAGGGCAGTATTCCACGTGAGAAGTAGTACTAGACTAATAGGCTATAGCAACCAAGGCATGTACCTAATATCTGTATATGTGCGGTACTGAAATAAAAAAAAAAAAGCATCCTCCCGATCCCCCTTCAGAAAATCAAATTGAGGAGAACAAATCTGAGTGATACATGTTGCACTACGGGAAACAGGGTGTCTGCCGTGCGCTCCAGCGCCTGGAGCGCACGGC
>CM002479.1:5924041-5937138 GCA_000325765.3 Leersia perrieri
ACTAACCTTTGGCATATGCGTCTTGGACATATGAATAAACTTGGTATGACAGAATTGATGAAGAGGAACCTGTTGGATGGCTGCACTCAAAGTGACTTGAAGTTCTGTGAGCACTGTGTGTTTGGTAAGCACAAGAGGGTAAAATTTAACACCTCAGTTCACTGCACCAAAGGTACACTTGATTATGTACATGCTGATTTGTGGGGTTCTTCACGTAAGGTTTCTCATGGTGGTGCTAGTTATATGCTTACTATTATTGATGATTATTTTAGAAGAGTGTGGCCTTATTTCTTAAAACATAAAGATGAAACTTTTTCTTGTTTTAAAGAGTGGAAAACTATGATAGAAAGGCAAACTGAAAGAAAGGTAAAAATACTTCGTACTGACAATGGTGGTGAGTTCTGTTCGGATGCTTTTGATGATTACTGCAGGAATGAAGGCATTGTGAGGCATCACACCATCCCATACACTCCACAACAGAACGGGGTGGCCAAACGCATGAACAGAACCATCATCTCAAAGGCACGTTGCATGCTGTCCAACGCCCGCATGGATAGGCGTTTTAGGGCAGAGGCCGCCAACACCGCTTGCTACTTGATAAACAGGTAGCCTTCTATCCCACGCGATAAGAAAACTCCCATTGAGGTATGGTCTGGTTTGCCTGCTGATTATTCACAGTTGAGAGTTTTTAGTTTTGGTTGCGCTGCTTATGCTCATGTTGATAATGGAAAATTAGAGCATAGAGCTATTAAGTGTCTGTTTCTTGGTTACAGCTCAGGAGTAAAAGGATATAAGTTGTGGAATCCTGAAACTAAAAGGACTTTTATGAGCAGCAGTGTTGTTTTCGATGAATCTATTATGTTCAATGACAGTTTGTCCACAGATGCAGTGCCAGATGTTCCTATTGAGCAGCAACATGTCAGTGTGCAGGTGGAGCACGTGGATGATCAGCCAACTGAAACTGTGGATAATGATGTTCATAATATTGTTTAGCACTCACCCTCTGTTTTGCAGCCACAGGATCAGTCCATTGCACATACCAGGCCAAAGAGGAGTTGTGGACCACCGGTTCGCCTAATTGAGGAGTGTGATATGGTTTATTATGCTTTTAGTTGTGCTGAATAGTTGGAGAATACTCATGAACCAACCACATATACTGAAGTTGTTGCCTCTGGTGATCGTGAGAGGTGGATCTCAGCTATGCAGGAGGAGATGCGGTCCCTAGAGAAGAATGGCACATGGGAGATTGTGCGCTTTCCTAAACAGAAGAAGCCGGTCCGTTGCAAATGGATCTTCAAGAGAAAGGAGGGTTTGTCGCCAAGTGAGCCTCCAAGGTATAAGGCAAGGTTAGTCGCAAAAGGTTTCAGCCAGATCCCTGGTGTTGATTATAATGATGTGTTCTCTCTAGTGGTAAAGTATAGTTCGATCCATACTTTCTTTAGTATTGTTGCTATGCATGATCTTGAGCTTGAGCAGTTAGACGTGAAGACGGCATTCTTGCATGGAGAGCTTAAGGTGGAGATATACATGGACCGGCCAGTAGGGTTCATAGTGCCTGGTAAGAAGGATTATATTTGCAAGTTGAAAAGATCCTTATATGGTTTGAAAAAATCTCCTCGTCAATGGTATAAAAGGTTTTTCATTTATGTTGTCACATGGCTTTAAAAGGTCTGAATTTGATAGTTGTGTGTACATTAAATTTGTTAATGGATCACCTATATACTTGCTGTTATATGTTGATGATATGTTGATTGCTGCCAAGAGCAAGGGAGAAATCACTACTTTGAAGAAATTGTTGAGTAGTGAGTTTGACATGAAGTACCTTGGTGCTGCTAAGAAGATACTAGGTATGAAAATTACTAGAGACAGATAATCTGGTTTGTTATTTCTTAGTCAGCAAAGTTATATTAAGAAGGTTCTTCATCGTTTTAATATGCAAGATACTAAGCCTGTTAGTACTTCTATTGCACCTCATTTCAAATTATCTATTTTACAATATGCTAGTACTGATGAGGATATAGAGTACATGTCAATTGTTCCATATTCTAGTGCTGTTGGTTCTTTGATGTATGCCATGGTTTGCTCTCGCCTAGATTTATCTCATGCTATGAGTTTGGTTAGTAGATATATGGCTAACCCTGGAAAAGAACATTGGATGGCTGTTCAGTGGATTTTCAGGTATCTTCGAGGTACAACCAATGCTTGCTTGAAGTTTGGAAGGACTGACAAGGGACTTGTTGGCTACGTGTATTCAGATTTTGCTGTTGATTTGGATAAGCGAAGGTCCCTCACAGGTTATGTCTTTACCATTGGTGGTTGTGCTGTGAGTTGGAGGGCAACATTGCAGCCTGTTGTTGCCCAGTCTACCACTGAAGCTGAGTATATGGCTATTGCTGAAGCTTGTAAGGAATCTGTTTTGTTGAAAGGATTATATGCTGAGCTTTGTGGAGCTGATTCTTGCATTAACATGTTTTGTGATAGTCAGAGTGCAATTTATCTTACTAAAGATTAGATGTTCTATGAGAGGAGAAAACATATTGACATCAAGTACCATTATGTTCGTGATGTAGTTGCGCAAGATAAGCTAAAGGTATACAAGATTCGTAATCATGATAATACTGCTGATATGATGACAAAGTCTGTTCCTATTGCTAAGTTTGAGCTTTGCTCAAGCTTGGTTGGTATAACTGTTTAGCCCAAGAGGCTATTTGGCGCCGAAAGATTGTTTTTTGTTGTGTTCAGGGTGAAGGCTTGATTGATGCTAAAAAAGGGATTTGTCTTAAGGTGGAGTTTGTTGAATTATGATCCAAATCCAGTTATACTAGTTGACAAGAGGGCCGGCTTGGGCAGCTCCAGCCCGTCGCCGGGAGATAGACTCCTGGGGATGCCCGGGGGTGCGGGGGTCGAGCCCCCGCGGTACGGATCAGTACCCTATTAGGGTTTCACCGATATATATACCTCTTGTAAGCCGTCGTTCGACGTTGTAACCTCACCCCGATATAGTGAAGACTTTTGCTGGCTGGCGCCCGTTGTTTTTTCTCTCCCACCTTGGGAGGGTTTTCCACGTTAAAATCTCGTGTCCTCTGTGATTGATCTTTATTCTTTATCATTTATATGCCTATCGTCCTATAATAGGCGAGAGGTGGGTGACGCCGAAGATTTGGAGCGACCACGAAGGCCTGGAGCAAGGGTGAGCGCGACACAGAAGGCCTGGAGCTGCGCGGCGGAGAGGCGCAGCGGTGACCTGGAGTGGCGCGGCGACGAGGTGCGAGCGCCGTGGTGACGACGGCGAGCTCCACGCCCTCGCCCTGGATCCGTAGCGGCAAACTGGAGCGGCACGGCGGAGAGGGCCAACCTCCGCTATAGCGACCTGGAGTAGCGTGGCGAAGAGGAGCGACCTCCTCGACGGCGGTTGGGGGTATACCATCGTCGACCGTCGACCTCATGCGGGCAAGTAGAGGGCGTCGGTCGCCGTCGAATGAGGAGCGGGCGAGCGGCGGCTGGGGGAGGAAGGGATGAAGCTAGGGTTTTGTTATGAATGGGCTGGATGGAAGAGGTGGAGATTACTGGGTCTGATGGGCTGAAAATGTTATACTCCATGAAGTAAATTTGAAGAGTGATTTGTATGTCGGGCCCCCAAGGGGTACCGGTGGTGATTTCCTTCGCCTGCTCCTGCCCCTAAAATTTTCTAGGGCCTCGACCCTAAAGCCCCGCTGGACAAAAATGTCCCCCGTCCCCAGCCCTATCCCCGTCGAATCCCCGTCCCCAGCAGGAATATTGCCAAGCCTAGGGTCTAAAAGCACGTGGCAACCGAGCGGCCCGGTCGCCCACGCTAGCAAAGAAGACAGCTGGACGTTTCTTCCCCTGCACGCAGATGTTAGCAAAAGGGGACACGCAGGCGAGCACCAGCCGAGCCGGTTAAAATACAGCTGGTTACGTCGACAACAATTACGTGTAAACTAACCAAGGGTCGAAAAAAATTAAAAAAAACGGAGATAATTTGTAGCTGTGCAACGACCAATCTCTATATATATCACTGGGTCATGCGGATTGCTACATAGAAATCTGTATCCAACGGACCGTACAGATTTGAACGTACTCCAAATTGTTGTCTAATTCACAATAGCCAAGATGATAACTGTTGAACGTAGATAAACCGAGGCCGTGATGATTTGGACCAACGGGTTCATGTTGGACTTGCATCAACAGCTACATTTCTCAACTCGAATCATCACTTCGTTATATCAGCATCAGTGGAAATTAAACTGGGACACTTCATGTCGGATCTGTTCCATATGTATTATGCATTGTCTTGACGACTCAGTTACGTGTACAAGTTAATCTTATAATTCCACTTCAAGTAGATGGAAGGCGAAGAAAGTTGGCGCCATGGGTACCCTGAACTGAACCCCTAGGTGTCAAATTCCATGGAAAAATAACCGGCCCTGCGATCTGAATCAGGACTTCCGAATAGATTTTGATAAACAACACAGGCACAATCCGAATAGATTTCTTTATGATTTACAGCTGAAAGTGAGTTCAGGAAATTCGATCATGTGATCAGCTGTAGATTGACTGGTTTTTAAGCAACTTCATTTCAATCCAGCTAATGAAATATTGTGTTCTTGTCGAGTTCGTATGTTGACTGCTACTTCTCCAAAAGCTTTCTACGTAACATTTGCTTAAATTAATGCTAAGATATTTGTTAAGGTTTGCAATAGAGTACATAATATTTTAATTCATTCCAATAATTAACTCCATCCATCAGCTTTTCATCCACACAGAACGGGCCCGTCGGACACAGCGTTCTGTTGGGACTGGGACTTAACAATGCTGATAGCTTGTAAATAGAGCATATCACGCAAAATGTTCAATTCACAGGAAATGGAAAAGCAATTGCCATAACGGGCATCAACATGGCTTTTTGTGAGGAAATGGAGCATGTACTTTATAAAATATTTCAGGTTATGCTTACCATAACCCACATCTGGTGTTAACTCGAGCAAACTTAGGAGGCTTGAAAAAATGCTTCATCAACGAATAAAAAGAAATAAGCAACTTAAACTAATCACATTGTTGCCCAACGGCAGATTAACTATATGAGCATTCTAACGGACGATGGTTACAAAAAATTGTACCAGCTGAGAGCATCTTCCTCTTGTTATTGTGCCGCAGAAAGAAAAGGTAAAATGTCGCTAAATGTTTCTAGTTTATGCTCAGTTATTAACATCGAAGATGCCCAAAGTGTATAAAACGAAAAGGAAGCAGTATAAAGCGTGTGCAGCTTCAAGCCGTAGCCTTTCTGCAGTGGTTTTCCAGCCACTCCATGGTGACACTCTTTGGCCTTTCGAGCGGCAGGCCAAGAGCACGGTCCCAAATGAGCTGTCACAGATAATGTGTCAGCACTGGTTGATACTGTTAGAAGATCCAAACAAAGGGGTAGTGAGTGTAAGGGAAGAGATATACCTGAGATCCTATTCCCATGCTCCTCGAAACTCCAAAAAGGACAGTGTAATACCTGTGCAATTGGCATGCTTTTCTTAAGTACTTGTTCTGAAGTAGATTAACCACTCCATCATAGGTCACAAGTTCAATATAGTTGATAAATGATCCAACCAAGACAGGTAAACATACCGAGCTTCAGATAATCCAAAGTGGTTCAGCAGAACTCCACTGTGAGCATCAACATTAGGCCATGGGTTTTTGACCTGAAAACACCGACAAGGTTCTTACTTCTTAGCCATAAAGATGGAAGTAAGGGAGCAGTAATCATGATCGATCTAGTGACATTACCTTCCCAAGCTCAGTGAGGATCGGAGGCACAACTTCATACAGCTTGGAGACCTGAAAGATGGGTGGATGAGGATATCAATCCCATGGAGATAGTTGAGCTGAAGAGAGCCCTGCAGTTGGATGGACATTTTAGACTAACCAGTTGGAAAAGTGGATCTTCAGGTAAGTACTTCAAAGCAAACTCCCTCTGACATGTATATCGTGGATCGGTCTTACGTAGTACTCCATGACCAAAGCCAGGAACAACCTACCAATGAATGCATCATGACATTAGATAACTGTGAACTTTCCATTAGATTTTAGTGTGCACACACACAAAAAAAGGGAGAAGTAAAAATTGAGTATGAAGATCATCAGAGACAGCATTTGTATAACCAGCTAAAGGAAACTGATCCGATATAGCATAACCAATTTTGACTCAATATAGAAAAATTGAGTATGAAGATCATCAAAGTTTTCATTTCAAAAATCCCATGAAAATAAAATTGCAGTTAAAAACACGATCATATAGACTTTCTCATCAAATAGATATGACATTGAGCAAATTTACCTTTCCGCTTTTTAGTGTCTTCCACACATACTCTTTAAGCTGATCGACTGTAACATCGCTACCAGTCTCGCCTATTACAGATTTGATCCACAACAACACTTCCTGCATTGCATGTTTACTATGGTCAGTTCACACACACACACACTAAAACAGTGATTTAAAAATGAAAGAAACATATGATCCTTCTTTCAAAGATTTCTCTGCAACATAAGTTGACTAAATAACGCAGTAAGTCCTTGTTTAGAAGGATGTGGTAGACAAGAATACAAGATCCCAGGGTAAAATTAGAAGATAGGGATCATTTCTCATCATGGCTAGATAGTCTTTAAATTTGCAATCTCTTTGTAAATATTGTAATGTATTGTAACCCTCTATATTAATATATAATACTAACACAGTAGGAGCCTCTCCTGCTGTTTCTTGTCAAAAAAAACAAAGGAATACAAGATCCAGTGCAACAAACTGAGCATACCTGATTAGCCAGGCCATGCAACGGCCCAGCTAAGCCATTCAGTGCAGCTGCAAAAGAAAGATAAGGATCTGACAGAGCACTTCCAACCTGTAATTCAATGAATACCATGAGTGCGGAATGAAGAGGTTAATCCCTATAGATGAGTCACAAGAGAGATCAGAAATATCCAACAAAAAGAAAAAACTAGTCCATAGATAATAAGTAGTAACACAGGGACTTGAAATGGCCTGTGTAAAGCGCAAAAATCCTAAAGCTATAAGATCGCAAGGTTCTGCAAGGCAATTTATGGGGCTATTTCTCAATTTCTCACAACCACCGTATAACTAATTATATCACATTTTTTAATACCTCACAAAAGGCCACATGATACACCAGGGTTTTCCAGACATGCTAAATGGATGGATAGATAGTCTCACGAAAAGGCCACACTGACTACTATGCATTTTGAAGTGTAGGAAAGGATAGAATTGGGGAAAACACCTCACATCCAATGTGTGTGTAGGGGTCATATATAAACTGATTTATAATCAATGCAACTAGGAGTTACAAGAGAGCAAAGGTCTTTAGGAGAACGAACAGCTAAGACAATAAAAGTATAGGAGGCTAACAACTTATACATTAATAAGTACTCCTAATACCCGCCCGCAGTNATTATATCACATTTTTTAATACCTCACAAAAGGCCACATGATACACCAGGGTTTTCCAGACATGCTAAATGGATGGATAGATAGTCTCACGAAAAAAGGTTAGAACCTGAAATCTGATGCCATGTAGGAAAGGATAGAATTGGGGAAAACACCTCACACCCAATGTGGGGGGTGACCTCTCATATATAAACTGATTTACAATCAATGCAACTAGGAGTTACAAGAGACCAAAGGTCTTTAGGAGAACGAACAGCTAAGACAATAAAAGTATAGGAGGCTAACAACTTATACATTAATAAGTACTCCTAATACCCGCCCGCAGTTGCAGCGGGAGGATCGTGAACGCAGAGACTGGACCGAAAATCAGTAAATAACTGAACCGGCAAGCCTTTGGTCATAATATCTGTGTACTGGTGCGATGAAGGGACGTGAAGCACCCGCACCTGTCCCAGAGCCACCTTTATGAGTAGTCATCAGATCCTTCAAGATGATGGCTTAACTAAAGAATAAGTCAGCTAAATAAGTTACACTTAGTTCTGTTCCTAGTTCATATTCATTAAAAGATACCATCTGTAAGTGATAGTTTTGCTTTATCAATGCATACAAATATATCTCTGATACATATTAGTCAGTAGAGTAAATCAACAGTTTGATGTGGCACCCAGTATGCCAAATATAAGGTACAATGATGATGTAGCAGACAGCAGTGGTCTGTTGGCAGGCCTATAACAATGGTAGCAATACTAACAAAAAGAATCAACATTGAAACCAAAGAAATAATTACCAGATGTCCAGTATGAGCACTGACATTCCCGCCTTCGTGATCACTGGAAGAAAGAAGGTGAAATTATGAGCGAAAGAAATCAAATGGTCTCTTTTAATACATAATTAAATAAGGATGAAACAAATTACGTGTGGATTGTTACATATAGTCGCATCAACTCGAGCATTTTGGGATCATCAAACCCAAGCATGTGTGAAAAATTCGCTGCATAGTCCAGTGTATTATCAGCAGCTACAGTTTTCCCATCCTTGAAGATCCTTCAGGGAACCAGAAAATTCAATTCTTGCTATTGCATTAAAAACTTTTACAGATTAAATAGTAATTAAAGATAGTGAATGTATTGGTAACAAACTACCTCCGGTAAACATATGCAGCCACTGGTGGAAGGCGAGCTATCAAATTTAAGCAGTCTTCATAGGTAGGTTCCCAGAACCTATTAATGTCACAAAAAGATCAGAGAATGAACCCAAAAATCCACTAAATAATTAATGCAATTTTTTAGGCTTTACAAATCCCTAGCATACTTTGATTTTGGCATTCCTTTGTCATAAGCTTTTTGAAACTCACTCTCAACCTGAAAATAAAAGTTGAAACACAAAAGCTAGATTAATTAACTGTGGAGGCCCTCGAAAGAATTACAAACAGCAAAGAATTGCAAGGATTATAACAATGAATATTTTAGAAAATAATTTTTGTTAATTTGTTTTGACATACACCATCTTCAAATTAAATATACCTTGAAATAAGTGGCAACACAATATGTTTTTATTTCAGACGATTGATATAATACAAAATGAGAAATGAGAAAAAAAAAAGAGTTACCTGAAGTGCCATTACTCCAGTGGTAAACTGTGTCATTGGATGAGCAGTTACAGGAAGGGCATCGATTGCCTTGTACACATGACCTGTATCCGTACCATATGTCAATCAAACGACAGCTAAGTAGAAGTTCAAATTTCTAATAAAGTACTCCATACCACAGATTTACCAAAGATTGAATGCGCAACAAACTCAAATCAACTGAACAAATGGAATACTTAAATAAGTTATATCATTAGCAAAGGCAGAATTAAGAAGATTCAAGTTACTCTATCTGTAGGGGCATAAATACTCACAGTAGACTAGATCAATGAAAAAAAAAATACTTTCTACAGTTTTCTTTAAAATCTTATACGCCTAAGAATTAATATTATAAGCCTAAGTTAACAGCAATCCATATCTCAGGCAATTAGTAAGGTTAATCTATATGCTGTACCATCAACTTTATTAAAATTAATCAACTATAGAGCTACCGGAGGGAACATGTAGGAACAAGAACTCCATAATGTCACTATATTTGAAACAGATGGAGAGAGTAATTAACCAAACAATAATACGATAAAACAGCAGAGCCAATGCCAGACCTGGAACACTAGAACGGCTAACCAATTCCTTTGATAGAGCGTCGACTTGCTCTTTGGTTGGCACCTGAAACAAACAAATATGTATCAGTGACATACTAACAGCTAAATGCTCACAAAGATAATAACAGGACAATCGAGATTAACTGGCGAACAAGAAACTCCTGCTGAATCAACAAGTCTTGTTTCTTGAACGAAAATATTGGCAGAGCATCAAGAACATAAAGGATTCCATAAGAAAGGAAAAAGACAAACCTTTCCAGTCAAAAGAAGCCAAAGGAGGCCCTCAGGCAAAGGCTCCCCATCTTTAACCGCCGTTGGCAGCACTTTCTGGCACTCTGGAATTGATAGACCCCTAAAACGAATACCCTGCATATAAAAGGGGTACAGATTTACATCCAACAGCAAGACATAGAGTGATGCACGTTTAAATTTCACAATGTGTCAAGTAAAACTTAGTTACAACTGTATCATAGAATCTGCAGCAAAGCTACCATCCTAAAAGCTCATAAAGAGAGTTCTAAAAGTTCAGATTCTTGTATGAAGCACATTCTATATAATGATTTCGGAAATTTGGGTTATCTAGTCCATGCACCTCTTTTATATCAATGTGTTAAAGTTGATTATGGAACTTGATTTGGATTGGCAAATATGAGCTGTCATTACATCATTACTGAATTTGATTCTGTGCACAACTGTTAGTAGAGAAACTTTCTTGAAGATCATGAAAATATGGTGATTCATTTATTGTATTTTCATCTATTACCCTGATAAATTCAAACTACGCAATTTATTTTTATACAATTGTATCATAGCATCAACAGTTGGCAATGATACCTCATCTGGATCAAGCAATGATGTTTCCCAAAGCATTCCAGTCATCCCCCTCATCCCACCAAGGACCTGGAGAAACATCAGTCAAGATTTTGGCCCAATCAATTAAAGATACCCTTGAAAAGCATATATAGTTGTTAATAAATAACCAATAACAAAAGCATACCATATCAACTGTTATGTTTCCAAGCTGGACTTTCCCATGCTCTGATTTAAGCTTCTTTAAGCGATCCTGCAACAAAATGGTAAAGTGAGTTGAGCTTTTCTATCCTGGTATTTGATAAGAAATCAGCACTCTTTAATATCGGAGACAAAGCATAAGGCATGGCAGTTTATATATGGAGTTTAGGTGAACGGTGAAATGGAGAAGTAATTCTATATTAACCATGAAGTAAATCTTATCTAATCTCGGCGTTCGCTGACCGCGTGCCCTGTGCGTTCTTGTAGTTTAGCTTTGCGCGCGAAGTCAGTGTTTACCTTGTATCCAATGTGAGATTTGTGTGTGCGTTTTTTTCTGTGTTTAAACTCTGTGACCTTGTGTTGACGGCTTTCTTAAAGCCGGATCAGTAATGATCTTCTATCAAAAAAAAAATAATAACGACAGGTGATTGTACTGGCTAGAGCGCGGAACTAGCTGCAAGTAGGTTCTTCTCCAATACAGATTCAGAATGTTGTGACTAATGCTTGGTGCAAAAATAAACTTGTGCGTGAAACTATCCTTACAGGAGAACCTTCTAATGCATTTTTAATAGCCCAGAGAACACAAAATATACATTTGTGGCGGGGTGTTTCTTAAAAATGTTCATGTAACATTTGCTTCCATGCCCTTGCACAGCATTATTAAAAAGATGTAATCCAGAATTTCTGGAAGTTTGGTCGAAACAAGAAGATGCCAACACTTTTTTTTGTGACTTTGCCAACACTATAGGGTATATAGGCTAAAGTGAAAAGAAATGATGAGGAACTGGATGCCATATACTTTTCAACTGTGTAAGAAGAATTATTGGACGTGCTAGCAAGTAACAAACCTGTTGCTCGGGAATCAATTCCTGCAGCTGGGACTTGAGATCCTGCATATAGGAGTAATATTTACAAACACAGTCAACATCTTTTTCAGAGCAGCTTTCCAACTTCTGAGCATAGCCACAGAAAGTACATAGTAACAGTCAGTTTGAACAACACACAAGTCTTACAAGATCAGATGCGCTCTGCATCTGCAGCCATCTCACACCACCGAGCGTGGTGGTCTCCTGTGCCTGGCAACAAAAAAAAAAACAACTAAAATTTCAGCGCACAGAAATGCTAAGCTATATATACCCGGCATACAAACGCCTCTAGTCTTAAAAAAAGAGCGACATGGAAAATGATGAACCGCTCACCACGCGGGATCGAAGCCTCGAAACCGCGGTCAGGCCCCGGAAGAACGCCATGGCCGGGGCACGTGGCTACCGGAAGCTGCTGCAAAAAACAAACGATTTCATCAGACCCTAATACATCACGGCCAAAATCAATAAAAATCCAGCAAAAGTACGATAAACAGACGAACAGATCGCCAAATTCATTCCAAACAAATTCCTCCCAAAACCCGACAAAAAAAAAATCGCTCGAAACTACAACAGATCCCCAATCTCTTAATCCCACCTAAAAAAACAAAACCCAACAAAAAAAAACACCAAATTCCACAAAATCGATCTATCCCGCGAATCCTACCGCCTACGGTGAACGGGATAGAAACCGAAACAGATGAAATGCCGAGAGATGCGAGGAGCAAAGCACAGCAATCGAGGAGGGAGGCGGCCTTACGCGTGGGAGGAGCACACGGAGGCGGCGCGAATCGATCGATCCTGGGAGAGAGAGCGACTGTTCAAAGAGCTTCCCGGAGAGGAGGAACAAGAAAGAAATTTGGGGGTTGTTGGCTTCCTCTCCTATAAATAAATCGCCCATTCTTCTTTTGCCATTTTCGCATCTAGCACCCTCAAAAGTCGATTTTTACACAAATGCGTGGAGATCGTATGAGAAATTGGTCAATGTAAAGACAAAATTTGGTCAAATCGAATAAAAATGGTTGACACCTTATCGTAAACAGGAAGGCAAATTACATACGACCATGACTAGATTATATGATCGGGTGGTTGGTGTCTCTTCGAAGAAGAAGAAGGTTGTGACTATTCCACCGCATCATTGGTCAATATAATTCATTTTTAATTTGTAATAGTTCTAATTTTCAACATGTGCAAAGTAGCAGTAAATAAATAATTTATCAAATTTTGGATGGTCCAGCCAAAAAATTGCACCGTAGGCTTGTTCCGCAAGAACAACAGATTTGTTAACAACATAACTTTTTATCTTAACAATGATATTTGTTAACAGTTTTATCAGAATTCTATCGAATCAGGCCATAAGATAAAAAGAAAGACTACAGGACAGGCACCCGTCGGAACAGATCTGTCCCCTTCGTCTCCCTCCCCGCGCATCATCTCCCCCGCACTCTCTCCTCCCCACACCTTCCCTGGACCTGCTGCTCCGATGAGCCATCCTCCCGCAAGGCCCTGCGCACCGCCCCGCCCCGCCCCCGATTGACCGCGCTTGCGCGGCACCCCTGCGGCGATGCCCC
>CM002479.1:5958369-6007492 GCA_000325765.3 Leersia perrieri
AATGATTCCCCCCGGGCCAAGAGGCCACGTGGCATCACTGGTCTTGGGGTTTCTCCAGTTTTCATTCGGGCCTCATCTAGGCCTCAAGGCTAAGCACACTAGCTCAACACTAGGGCCTTAATGGGCCTTTATTCATGAAAGACTAATACCCCCTGGCCCATTACACCGACAGGTTTGATTCATTTATGTTGTCACATGGATTTAAGAGGTCTAAATTTGATAGCTGTGTGTACATTAAATTTGTTAATGGATCACCTATATACTTGCTGTTATATGTTGATGATATGTTGATTGCTGCCAAGAGCATGGGAGAAATCACTACCTTGAAGAAACTGTTGAGTAGTGAGTTTGACATGAAGGACCTTGGTGCTGCTAAGAAGATACTAGGTATAGAAATTACTAGAGACAGAGAATTTGGTTTGTTATTTCTTAGTCATCAAAGCTACATTAAGAAGGTACTTCATCGTTTTAACATGCAAGATGCTAAGCCTGTTAGTACTCCTATTGCACCTCCTTTTAAATTATCAGCTTTAGAATATGCTAGTACTGATGAGGATATATAGTACATGTCCACTGTTCCATATTCTAGTGTTGTTGGTTCTTTGATATATGCCATGGTTTGCTCTCGTCCAGATTTATCTCATGCTATAAGTTTGGTTAGTACATATATGGGTAACCTTGGAAAAGAACATTGGAAGGCTGTTCAGTGGATTTTCAGGTTTCTTCGAGGTACAACCAATGCTTGCTTGATGTTTGGAAGGACTGACAAGGGACTTGTTGGTTACGTGGATTAAGATTTTGCTGTTGTTTTGGATAAGCGAAGGTCCCTCACAGGTTATGTCTTTACCACTGGTGGTTATGTTGTGAGTTAGAGGGCAACATTGTAGCCTGTTGTTGTCCAGTCTACTACTGAAGCTGAGTATATGGCTATTGCTGAAGCTTGTAAAGAATCTGTTTGGTTGAAAGGATTGTATGCTGAGATTTGTGGAGTTGATTCTTGCATTAACCTGTTTTGTGATAGTTAAAGTATTATTTATCTTACTAAAGATCAGATGTTCCATGAGAGGACAAAGCACATTGACATCAAGTACCATTATGTTCGCGTTGTAGTCGCGCAAGGTAAGCTAAAGATATGCAAGATTAGTACTCATAATAATCCTGCTGATATGATGACAAAGCGTGTTCCTATTGCTAAGTTTGAGCTTTGCTCAAGCTTAGTTGGTATAACTGTTTTACCCAAAAGGCTATTTGGTGCCGAAAGTTTGTTTTTTTGTTGTGTTCAGGATGAAGGCTTGATTGATGCTACAAGAAGGGATTTGTCTCAAGGTGGAGTTTATTGAATTGCGATCCAAATCCAGTTATACTAGTTGACAAGAGGGCCGGCTTGGGCTGGAGCGCAGCTCCGGCCCGTCGCCGGGAGGCTTGGGCCAGAGCGAAGCATATATATATATATACTTCTTGTAAGCCCCTCTTGTAAGCCCCTGTTCGGCGTTGTAACCTTACCCCGATATAGTGAAGACTTTTGCTGGCTGGCGGCCGTGGTTTTTTCTCTTCCACTTTAGGAGGGTTTTCCACGTTAAAATCTCGTGTCCTCTATGATTGATCTTTGTTCTTTATCGTTTATATGCCTATCGTCCTACATGACTAACTTGCATATTGTCCTCTAGAATTAAGCAGACGAGGAGAGGAGCTAGTTCCTGTAGGCAATGGAGCCACAACGCCATCTGCATTGAGGTCTCCTACTCTGTTTCT
Source organism: Leersia perrieri (assembly GCA_000325765.3). Lineage (NCBI taxonomy): Eukaryota > Viridiplantae > Streptophyta > Magnoliopsida > Poales > Poaceae > Leersia > Leersia perrieri. The sequence continues at coordinate 5,960,122 of CM002479.1, forward strand.
TGAGTTGCCAATTCCAGCGCCTGTTTCCCCCGCCTTTGCTCACCGTGAAGCGGCTGGATAATGAGACAACGAGAGCATTTTCAGTCCAATCTGTAATTTACACCAGTTTTGCACCCAAAACATGCCGCTAAGTAGACTCTAAAGATGTCTCCGATTCTCTGGGTCTCTGTTTTTCAATGGAAGACTTTGTGTCTTTGATTGAGAACGAACCACAAAATGGAGAACAATAACATAACTACCAAGCACTCTATGGGTTAACCAGAGGCATGTTTTTTCACGAGGTCCGCTCCGGTGCTCTCTACTGAAAGTATAAAATAATATTGGTCGTTGCATCTATGTACTTAAACTGCCAAATGTAGTAGAAATTTTGAGGATAAGATTGTCCGAGAGAAAAAACTGCGAAAAGGTAAATGGCGTGGGAGCAATGGAATGGGGGGCGTCGGAGCGATGGCGTGGGAGCATCGGTGCGTAGTAGTTGAAACATATGTACTAAGTGTGGGAGCCATTATTTAGAGTTGTTGTGTAGCGTACGTTTTAATTACTTAGAACAAAAAGCTTGTATTTTTTATTTGTATTTGTAAGAATTGTTTTTTTATTTTCTTTCAAACTACAAATACCATACTTTCACCGTGTGCTCTGTGCTGTTTGTGGGGAAATTAACCCACAAACTGAAACTGACATGAGGAGATCAATGCATCGGACTACAGTACATCCAACCAATATTCAGTTTGTGCGGCTGTGGCTGTTCATTACTGAGATAGTTATCCTGTAGCTGTGTAGCTCGGACGCACTATTTTTTGTTTTCAGAAAAAGTTCTGTAATACTGTTGTCATTGTAAACTAGTAAGAGCATTAGTTGTAATATCAGGTCTAACGACAAATCATACACGTTACGTAAAGAGATTACAATATCACGTTGGGTCGGTCCAGCATCATGTCATATATATGCCCATATTATTAGTTCGACATCTTCATGTCTATGACATGTGAAACATAATCATCAACTAATACATGTGCTAGTCTTCAACTTTGACTAACACAACTTTAGAATAACCACATACAAGTAAAGAGTCTAACAAACAATTCACATAATTACCAATCAATAAAAGTTGCATTTCATGGATATTCAATATATAGATAAATGTCATGTGTACAACGAAATATCATCATCTCTATTATTACATCTGGGACATATTTCTAACAGTCTCCCACTTGTACTAGAGTTAATCTAGAAGATATCTAATACCCATATCTCTCGTGTGCGCCTCATGTTTAGTCTGTGGAAGAGCCTTTATCAATGAATCAGCAACATTCAAATCCGTATGTATTTTGCATATCTTTATTTCACCTCGGTTAACAAACTCTCGAATGAGATAAAACTTCCGCAGTACATGTTTGTTCTTCTGGTGATTCCTTGGCTCCTTAGCCTGCACAATCGTCCCATTGTTATCACAGTAGAGATTCAATGTGCTAGACGCATTTGGAAACACACCAAGCTCAATGAGAAACTTTCTCATCCAAACACCTTCCTTCGTAGATTCAGAAGCTGCGATATACTTGTCTTTTGTTGTAGAGTCAACCACGACTGCTGCTTGGAACTTTTCCAGCTGATAGCACCACCATTTATTGAGACTTTGAGTCATTTGAATCAGTTTGGAAACTAGCATCGGTGTAACCATGTACAACAAGCTCCTCCTCACCTCCATATACTAGGAACACATCTTTAGTCGTTTTGAAGTACTTAAGAATGTTTTTCACTACTGTCTAGTGACTCTCACCTGGATCAGACTGGTGCCTGCTCGTAACACTTACAGCATATGAGACATCTGGGCGAGTACTTAGCATGGCGTACATGATAGAACCAATTGCCGAAGCGTATGGTATCTTACTCATGTGCTCCTGCTCATCAGCCGTCGAAGGACACTAAGTCTTGCTAAGGTGCATACCACATAGGCAAGAACCCTTTCTTGATTGCTCCATATTGAACCGTTTCAGTAACTTGTCAATATAAGTATCTTGGCTTAGTCCTATAAGCCTCTTTGATCTATCTCTATAGATCCTTATGCCCAGAACGTATGCTGCTTCCCCTAAGTCTTTCATAGAAAAACTATTTTTCAGTGATGTCTTAACGGACTCCAACATAGGAATATCATTCCCAATCAATAATATATCGTCCAAATATAAGATTAAAAATACTACAATGCTCCCACTTTCTTTCTTGTAAACACAAGCCTCTTCTTCATTTTGACAAAAGCCAAAACCTTTGACTACCTCATCAAAACGAATGTTCTAACTCCGAGATGCTTGCTTCAACCCATAAAAGAATTTCTGAAGCTTGCATATTTTTCCAGCATTAGATGGATCGACAAAACCTTCAGGTTGAATCATATACACAATTGCATTTAGGAAAGCTGTTTTGGCATCCAACTGTCGTATCTCATAATTGAAATATGTAGCAATTGATAGAATGATCCGAATAGATTTTAGCATCGCTACCGGCGAGAATGTCTCGTCGTAGTCAACTCCTTGAACTTGTCGAAAACCTTTTACAACAAGTCGTGCTTTATAGACATAAACATTTCCATCCATATCTCTTTTTCTTAAAGATCCATTTACACTCGATGAGTCTAACTCCATCAGGCGAGCCAACCAAGTTCCATACCTGATTATCTCCCATGAATTCTATCTTGGATCTCATGGCACTTTGTCATTTCTTGGAATCTGGGTCCATTATTGTTTTCGTGTAACTCATAGGCTCATTGTTGTCCAACAATAATATGTCGCGTTCCCCTGTAACTAGGAGATTCATTCCATCAATTACGTGACATGCCCTTTCTGACCTTCATGGTTGTGGCGGTGTTTGTCTTGCCATAGGTGTCTCAATGGGCTCTGCTACAATAGCATCACTCGTTGAGTCTTGCACCATTGGCTTATCTCGAATTTCTTCAAGATATACCTTTTGTCCACTTGTCTCGCTTTTGAGAAACTCTTTTTCCAAGAAGACACCGTTTTGAGCAACAAACACTTTGCCCTCTGATCGGTTGTAAAAGTAATACCCAATAGTTTTCTTTGCATATCCCACGAAAATACACTTGTCCGATTTGGCTGTAAGCTTGTCTGACTGAAGTCGCTTGACATATGCCTCACAACCCCAAATTTTTAGAAAAGACTAACTGGGAGTCCTGCCAGTCCACATCTCATATGGTGTCTTATCTACGGACTTTGATGGTACCCTATTAAGTGTGAAAGCCACTGTTTCTAGAGCGTATCCCCAAAATGATAACGGTGGTCCGATTGGCTCATCATTGATCGAACCATGTCCAACAAAGTTCGATTACGTTGCTCGGACATGCCATTCCTTTGAGCTGTTCCAGGCGGTGTAAGTTGTGAAACAATTCTGCAACTCTTTAGATGCGTGCTAAACTCATGGCTCAAATACTTATGGCACTCAACAAAATACCGTGGTGCGTTGGCTACAAATTCAGGACTTGTTCAAAAAGTTGATGCATGCATTATGTATACTCATGTTCAGATTTTACATGCTTCTATATCTACACTAGCTAGATGAAACCCCACATGTTACTATGCTAGGAATAAATCACCAAAATGGAGGAAACCTCACTTCCAAAGAATTGGGGGATCCACCTAGTAGAGATGATGGTTGAGATAACCTTCATTGCATGTGAATTTGACACGTGGACCCACCTGTCAGAGAGCTATCAGAGTTTGGAGTCAGTGGGTGGCTATGGAGGTTCGGCCGAACCACCTGGTTCGGCCAAACCAGAGTCAGCGCCGTACCCACCGACCTTTGACGTGGCGCTTCCTCATAGGCTCCTGATGGTGGTTAAAAGGGGCATTCTGGACAATTCCCATCAGAAGTTGCCGCCATTAGAGTCTATATAAGGACTTCTCACTTCACACTTAGAAGAGGCTCTTTTGTACACTTATGTATACTAGATTAGGGAGAGAATGAAGTAGAGGAAGCCGGAGGAATCCCGGAGTTGTCGGTACATTTCTCTCTTACTCTACTTTGTCAATTACTCTTGTTTTATAGTAATATTATCTTGAGTAGTTAAATTCATTTTCGTAAGATTTATTTCTCAGTTAGTTCCTAAGTTGAATACGGGATTACTGTTCACTATAAACAACTAACTTATAGTGATTTCTTGGGTGCTTAATTAACACTTAAGTAGTAATTAATCTGCTTAAACACGGTGTCTAGGTAGATAATTTGCAGTAGTTGCTGCGCATCCCATAGTTAGCTTGAGGCAAGTGTAGAGGTGGTGACGGCCCTAAAGATCACGTAGTTCCTCCCTGTCCGGGTGCGTAGTAGAGCTGAAACCTGGGGCAGCGAGCTGGTAGTGCCCGAAGTATCCCACTAGGATTAAACTAAGCTTCCTGTAGACACTGTACCTTACGATTGAATCTTCTCCACCCTTAGCCTACCATTAGCTTTGTGTCCTTGGATGAACTAGAGTAAGATTAGTCACACATGTTCCTAGTGGATTTGATACCCTTGGAATACTCCGCAGGGGAAGTGCTACAACGGTACTCCGTTCGCTTGCAGATTTATTCTATGATGATACGAAATACCAGCAATTATATTGAATATTGGAAGTCTTACAAGAAAGAAAGGAAAAGCTAAGAACTTTACCAAACTCCGCGAAGCCTCTGTTGGACTTGGAACTATACTAATTCTATTCCACTAGACTATACTAATACTAAATGTGTATAGTAGCGAAGAGCTTTGCCCGAGTGTGTGTTGGAGAATTGAGTGAAGTCCTCCTTATATAGGCCTTGATGGCAGCAACTTCCACTGCGAAATGACCATCATGCCTCTTAGAACTACCATCAGGAAGCAATCCAGAGTGTCCACATGAAAGGTCGGTGGGAGAGGCGGTAGAAGTGGTTCGGCCGAACCAGCCTGCCTTCCCACCAACTCTAGCTTCTTCTGGGTCACTGACAGGTGGGCCCTGATGACGGTTTGAGGTGTGATGACAGGTTTCTTTGCAGTTACTGCTGCCAGGTGGCCCTCTCATCCTCAAGCTTGCTTGAAAGTTAGGTTTCCTCCATATTATCTCTCCATTTTGTATATTTTTCCTACAAGCAAATATTGGCAAGTATAAGTGGAAATAGATTGTTCAAAAATAAATATGCATTACAAGCATAACCCGTTCTCCCTTATTTTAGTTAAATTAACGGTTGAAACTAATCAATAACGACCGTCAACAGTGCACGTGTATACAAGATAAGGCTTGCATGCATAGGACATGTTCCCTAGATAAGATATGTAACACAAAGCTACATTACTGCACCTGTTGTATGAATCATTGACATGTGGGCCATAATATATGGGGTTTGCATCTGTAATATTCTAGATAATATGTTGCAGTGTATGGCCAGCTTGGCATGAACGGTGAGACATGCCTACAAATTTTTATCATACCTAAAAGGTACTGTGTTCTACTAAGAATAAATTATGGCTAAAACTTTTATGTTTGTATATTATTACATAGTTTAAATGCCAAGCTGAAAAATAGAGTATGAAAAAATGGAAACCCACATAATCGAGTTAGAATAAGGTTTAAAAACTAGAGTATATATACTAGAGATGATAAGTCCACAAACAATCAATTGGCCGTCATCCCTCGTATGTGAGGATATCCCATTAATGAATTAGTGATGATCTCCATTGATTCATAAACAACAACAAATGTCAATGTTCCAGTTCGAGACTAACAGACAACTAGATTGAATGGGAGCAAAGTGATGGCGCCATGAATTTAACGAAAATACCTTATAGTGGGTACAATAATGGGCTTAATGCCCATGATGCTGAGTCCACATAAGCTAAAAGATACGCTGGATGAGAGAGAGGTAGGCCCCTAGAGAGAGGGAGTGAACAGGCGCCTAATTTGTCGCCAGGCTCCACACACAATGCTAGGTTGTGTGGGATTGCGCCATGCGAGTTGCAACGGACGCCGTCGCCTATGTGCCCGCTGCGGCGGCGGACATTTTCGTCATTTGATGTCCTCTGCCGATTTGGCCCCACATGTCGTCGCCGTATTAAGTCATCCCCCGCCGCCTATGTGCCCGCCAAGGCCGCAGACGCCGTCACCGTCTGAAGTCCTCCTCTGCTGCATCTGCAGCCGCCGTAGCCGCTGACACCATCTCCCTCCGCCACCTCCTCTAGGCCCGCAGCGGTTGCGGCCGCTGCTGAATCCGCATACGGCCGTTGCCGTCGCATCCCGCGTCCATCACCGCCGCCGCTATCACCTGAAATCTGCCGCCAAGACCTCCGCTGCCGATGAGCCCCCGTCACCATGGCTTCCATCCGCCGCCGCCTTCGTCTGCCAGTGCCGGTTCTCCTCCGCTGCCGGTATGAGAAGTCACAGAAAAGAGGAAGAGAAGGGAGAGCAGGGAAGAAGAGAAAGGGGATGGGGAAGGTGGTGGGCCCCACCAAAATAATATAATATTTATGGTACTTCTTGTCTATTGTGAATTTTGGCTATTGTGTTTCGTGTAGATGGCGTGGACTACAATTGGAGCTAGGAGCGGGCTCTATTATTGACCTTGCTCTTATATATACATTTATGTACTATACATATCGTATATTTAAACACTATGGGAAGTTGTAGAAATGGATTCTCCATAAATGAAGAGCATATCTATATCTGGTCTTTAATTAATTATTAGCCTACCAGAGTATCCATACTCTTTCACTAAATTTAATGGAAATATGTTAAGAATATCGATTCTCGAACACTACACTCTATCATCGTAGGTTGTCGAGTGCACTACTCGGCCTATAAAAGAATCACACATCCTAGAATGCTAGACACACAAAAATTCAGGCCATCTTCTTTCTTCAATACTTACCTCAACAATGGTGTTTGCGAAAGTGGCAGGAGGAGTTCTCTTGCTCCTCCTCTTAGCTTGCTCTGAAGCCATTCCGTTTCCACCTGCTACCTTTGCAAATGATGTGCGGCCAAATGACAAGAAGGTCCCTCCTCTGGTCCCTCCTCCACCTCCAAGTACCGAAGAATGCACCCACGCTCAAAAGGTGGAAATCCTACGTGAATGCCGAGATTATATCACCAATGTTCCTCCCATTATCTTTATTGGGAACCATTCCCTGTGCTGCAATGCGGTGAGGAATGTGCCAAATCGTGACATGTTTTGCATCTACGATCTACTTACATGCAGTGAGAGGAGCATGTACAACGAAAGAAGGTTCAAGTATGGCCTTCGTAACGTCTGTAGGCCGCGATGGTGAACTCTAAGGTAAATTAATACTATTCAATTACTACTACTTCATAATTAAGTTGTTGATCGGTCATTTTTATGGCATGCTGTTGTGCATGCATAGTGTTAATAGTATGAGCTAATGACAGATTAATCATTTCAATTATTCATTAATGCAAGCACTCGTCCTTGACTATTTTTATGTGCCTGTCATGCAATTCAGGGGCAGTGGTCGTCATCTGCATGTAGGTAACGGCAGAGAAAATCCACAGATGATATGATTTGTGCAACTAGTAAAATAAATTGGTCAAACTACCAGCAGTTGTAATATGCATGTGTTACTAGGAATCCCATCGTTATGGTTTATCTTGCAACTAGTAAAATAAATTGGTCAAACTACCGTCACCTTTCAGATGCAAGACTTGTGATCTTTTTACTCAAAAAGAAAGACAATAAAATTTCAGTCCAACTACAACGCATAATTTAAAACTGATATCTACTCCGATGGATTTCATCCCTATGCACAATCTTCCTTTAACTATTTGATAGAAGGACAAGACTATTCTAGACCCCCATCTAGAATAAGCTATTCTATACCCCCTCCTTTCCTAACCCATCCGGCCCGGACTCCCCACCCCCCACGCTTCCCTCCTTCTCCCTTCCGCCCCCGCATGATTTCTCCCTCCCGCCCCGCGCTTCCCCTCCGCCGATACTCTCCTTTTTTTTGTTTTTTTAAAACCAAAAGAAAAATTGCTTTGCTTAGGAATTGAACATAAGACCTTTTGGAACAAACAACCAATACTAAACCACTAAGCTATGTGACTAATGTGATTAATATATTTCCTTAGATATTTATCTTCTTCATTTATGTTAATACTTCTTGCAAGATTGTTTTGCTACACTATAGATTCTGTTACTGCACACAAATTTTGTTATTGCAAAATCAGGCTCTCTGTTACTGCAAATTTATGGTGTGTTACTGCAAATTCACAAACCCAAAATTCTGTTACTGCAAAGAAATTTTTGTTACTGCAAGTACATGACAATGTTACTGCAGATTATACAACGTGTTACTGCAATGTTATTGCAAATTATACAACTTGCTACTGCATTTTAACATATGTGTTAATGCATATTTGCAAAGCTATTACTACAGAATATGGAAACCTTAAAGTACCGGGTTTGTACTTGTTACTGCATTTTAACATATGTGTTACTGCATATTTGCAAAGCTATTACTGGAGAATATGGAAACCTTAAAGTACTGGGTTTGTACTTGTTACTGCATTTAAACATATATGTTACTCCATATTCGCACATCTGTTCCTGCATAATATGGAAACCTTAAAGTATCGGGTTTGTACTTATTACTCCATGTTAATATATGTGTTACTGCATAATTGCAAAGCTATTACTGTAGAATATGGATACCTTAAAGTACTAGGTTGGTGGTAGTTACTGCATTTTAATATGTGTATTACTTCATAGTTACAAAGATGTTACTGCATAAAATGGAAACCAAGTATTGCGTTGGTGGTAGTTACTGCATTTTAACATGTGTGTTACTGCATAGTTATAAAGATGTTACTGCAGTATGGAAATTTTGATAGTGTCTACTAAAATATGTTTATCCAAGTAATGATATTAGCACAAAAACCACAAATAAATTATTCAGCTATATTGCACTAATAGTTAAAGGTAACAGTTACAGTAATGCTTGGGATAATATGTAGTAACAAGTGTTCTTAGTTGCTACTGCCTACAAGGAAAGAAGTTACTGCACCCAACAAATTGTGTTACTGCGTTAGTATGGCGTGTGATCGTCCTCACGCTCGGCATCGCCTATGGTTCTACAATGGCACACGACGGGATAGCCATGCAGATGGGTGCAAGGCTATGTATGCTTACTCTCTACATTAACCGATGTATTCAGAAGAAGAGAAAGCACGTCTACATATTTGCAGTATCATCATGTGATAAAAACAGTAACGACACGTCTATTAAGTAGTAACAAGGTAATACATCTGTTATTGCAAATTATGTGCGTCATTACTAAGGAATCCAATATATGTTACTGCATACTATTCATGTCTTTATTGCGTGCAAGAAACAGTCATGTTATTGTACAATGATCATAGCATTGCTAGCTCTCTTAGTAGCAGGCAATATAACTACTTAGTATTTCCTCTTCTTCACAAATTGCTGATTTTGGTTGTATTTCCTCTTCCCTTCCCATTGCAATCCTTGTACTTTAGGTTTGGTTAGGATCAAGAGAAGCATCTAGGTCATGATCGCCATCACTAACCACAACCTTGGTTACTTTTAACTTCCGACCATCCTTGTAATTGACTTCACTGCATGATAAGTGAGTAAAAGGAAATTATGTTACTATAAATTGAGAAGCATGTTACTACAAATTAAGAGTCGTGTTACTACAAAAACAGGTAGTGAAAAAGATGCATGATACTGCAAAAAGGGGTAATTAAGAAGGTGTCTCGAAAGCAAAGATATAACCATGTTACAAAACCGTTGCTACTTTTAACTCCTTACCATCCCTAGAAACTGAGTTCACTGCACGATAAGAGAAAAAAAACTTGTTACTGCAAACTGAGAAGCATGCTACTACAGAGTAGTGTTACTGCAAAAAAGAAACAAACAACCTAGGTTGCTGAAAAAAAGGTCTAAGCTAGGTTAGTGAAGAACCAAAGCTGAGTTACTGGAAAAAAAAAAAAGAAGCATGCTCCAGCAAAAAGGAAAAGGTGTGTCGAAAGGTAAAGATTTAGAAAACAATATAACAATTAGAATAGGCAAATTTCAGTGCAAACCCATAAGCATTTTTCAGAGGCAAAAGCAAAGAAGGCATTTCATTATCATGTGCAAACTAAACAACTAAGTATACTGCAAATAGGGTCATAAATATCGCAAACCACACAGATCATAAACATCGCAGAAGTCACATACAACATATATAATAGCAGGTATACGGTAAATCAATAGATAGACAGATCATGGACTTCCCAAGCAGCAAGGAAATGAAATCAAGATACACTCTTCTGGTCATCGTCGTTGCTCCAAAAGACATCACACAAGATGCCCTCTCGTGATTGTGCACATCGTGCACCTCAGTTAATCTGGTGCCTCTGTCTACTCCACTCGCAAACTAACCCGAAGGCAAAAGTGCATGTTTTTCCATTCAAGCAGTGTCATGCCACATAGAGCCCAATCACCAATTTGTCCTAAAAAACATAAATGCAGATATCATTTCCCCCCAACCAAGAGCCATATCATCAATTCATTTTCCTCCCACGGTTCATGTGAACTACACGACTCATTTTATCACAAACGAGCATAATCCCTCAAGTTGAGAAACACATGAACACACCATGATGATTATTAAATTTATAACATATGAAGAGGAAATTTGGATGAAAAAAAATACGGAGAACTACAGGGGGGGCAAATGGTCAGCTCACTCTCTTTACACTTTATTATTTTATACCCCTTCAGAATCTATTTGCTCTATTTATAAATAAAGCCAGAAATGGCACATGCATACCGGGGAAACAGGGAACAAGGAAAAAGGAAAAAGAATTTCAGATGATAAACTCATCCACAGAAAGCGTATTGTTATCTAAAAAGAAGAAAAATGGAGGATTCAGCAGCAACGTTGATGCTCCTTTGTACAATTTCGAGTATTGCCTTTGAACTGCACTTCCCTATGTTACTAATCAAGTAATCGATGATGCATATTATCCAAATTGAAAACAATCAACAACTAAGAGGAGGATTAAACGTGGAGGAGCCAAGAAACCAAACCAGCCAAGAACCCCAATACTGGTTGCTGCTGTCTCAAGTCTGCACGCAGTCGTCGCCGAGCGTCGTCGCCTGCCGTTACGGCTGTCGCCACCCGTGGCCGCAAGCAGCCGCCGCCTCCGTTGCCCACTGCGCCACCGCCGCCACCATTACCCGCCGCCGCCGCTAACCCTATCCACCCCGACGCCTCTCTCGATCTGGAACGGTGGGATTGATTTCTTTTTCTTGGTTTCATCGAAGGATGGGAACGGGAGAGGCCTGGCGGTTCGGTCAGTGGGCTTGTTTGGTCGGGTGGGGTGGGAAGGGATGGTGCGGTCGGATGGAGGGGGTACAGAATAACTATTTAGTACCCGGGGTACAAGACTATTCTAGACCCCCCCTCTAGAATAACCTTTTCTGTAGCCCCCTCCCTTCCAAGCCCTCCCAATACTCATCCCATCTCCCATCCCCTTCGCAAGGCCCAAAAACCACCTCCCACCTTATTTAAAGGACGGTCAAAGGGTTCCTCCTGCGGGTCAACTTGCTTATGGGCTTCCCCACATGTCTACCTAAGCCCAACTCTCACCTAAAAGGAAATACGTAGTAACACGAATGCTAAACTGCAGTAACACGACAGCTAATCTGCTGTAACAACGCCTAAACATAGTCATGAGGGATCTAGTTTTTTAAATAACTTTTTATCTAACATTGTGGTACGTACAAACGTTTTTAAAAAATAATATATGAGATGAGAGATAAAGTTGTTTAAAGTAAATCTTAAGAAAATCTATAGGATTTGCACAAGTATACACTAATGCTATGATTGTACAGTAACGTTGCACCTTCTATACAGTAGCACGCTATGTTACTACAAAATATGTGCATTGTTACTGCACAATGCACAATTACAGTAACGTCTTGAAAGAAGTGCAGTAACATGCTCGTTCATCGTGATAGAAGTACAGTAACATCATCATACAAGTGTAATAGTACAAGAAGTACAGTAACATGCTCGTTCATCATGCTCGGTTCGGCTCGACTCAATAATTTTTTCTAACGAGCCAAGCTGGCATTTCAGCTTGTTTAGATAACAAGCCAGCTCGAGCTGGCTCGCGAGCGTGCAGCTCGTGAGCTGAAACGAGCTATGTGGCCCAAAAAAAATGTAGCTGGCCCAACAAGCCCATTTAACTAAAACCCTAACCTAAACTCTCTCCTATCCTAACTCCTCCCTACTCCCAGGCAGGCTCCCTGCTGCTGCAAGTCCCGAGTCTTGACTCGGACGCAAAGGAGAGCGATTGTGTTGACGGCTGACGGCTCTTAAAGCATCATTTTATGCTGTCAACTCCTGCAAAATATACATGAAAATAATGATCTAACATAGTGGTAGGGATTATTTCTAATCATTTCCACAAGTGTTGGTGAATATTTGTATGCAGGAAATAAATACCCAAAATAGAGAAGAAATGGAGAAAACTTCACTTCCAAGGAAGAGAGGACCCACATGACAGAGATGACGGTTGAAGTAACCGCCATTGCATGTGAAACTGACAGATGGACCCACCTGTCAGAGAGCTGATCGAAGTTGGAGTCGGTGGAAGCCGACTCTGGTTCGGCCGAACCAGCCTTGCCGCCAAACCCACCGACCTTCGACATGTCACTTCTCCATTGGCTCCTGAAGGCGGTTACGAGGGGCATGGTGGTTATTTCCCATGGGAAGTTGCCGCCATTGATACTCTATAAAAGGAGGCCTCACTCTCTTCCTCAACACACACAACAAGCTTGAGCTGAATAATAAGAGGTTCTTAGTACACACTTTGTATACTAGTTAGGTAGAGAGTAGAGTAGAAGAAGTCGGAGGAATCCCGGAGTTGTCGGTACGCTTTCGCCTTTATTCTATTCTATCAATTACTCCTGCATTTATATTCATATTATTCTGAGTAATTGAGTTTACTTTAGAAAGATTTATCTCTCAGTTAGTTCCTAGTCGAATACTAGATTACTGCTTACTATAAACAACATACTTATCGTAATTGCTTGAGTGCTTTATAACCACTTAAGTAGTAATTAATCTTCTTAGGCAAGGTGTCTAGGTAGTTAATTTCTAGTAGTTGTTGTTCATCCCACAGTTAGCTTGAGGCAAGTGTAGAGGTGGTGATAGCCCTCGAGATCACATAGTCCTCCCTGTCTGGGTGTGTGGTAGAGCTGGAACCAAGGGCTGCGAGCTGCCGGTGCCTGAAGTATCTCGGCTAGGATTAAATAAGCTTCCTGTAGACAATGTCTCTTACTAGTAAACCATCTCAACCTTTTGGCCTACCATTAGCTTTCTGTTCTTCGATGAACTAGATTAGGGTTAGTCACACTGTTCCCCGTGGATTCGATACACTAGGAATACTCCTTAGGGGAAGTGCTACAGTGGTAATACCGTTCGCTTGCGGATTTATATCTGTGACGATATGAAATACCAACAAGCATTTACGGTGCCGTTGCCGGGGAACGGTTGCTGATTCTATCGGAACCTTGTTCATCCTCGTATCCTTCTTTTCTTTTCCTTTACTTCTTCCACCTCATACTTGGAGAAGTTTCCATCATACTTTTCCCGATTCTATGGAGCAGCCTCTCCTTGAGATATCTGCCCCTCGGGGCGAATTTTGTGAGCCAATATTTACAACTGGCTATGAAATTTGTCCCGAGCTCATCAACATGGTCAGGGAGAAACCCTTTCTCGGTTCCGACCAGAAAAATCCGTACCATCACCTGCGGGAATTTGAGCAGATTTGCTCGTGCCTTAAGATTCGGGGCATGAAGCAAATAACCACTCGGTGGAAATTGTTTCGTTTTCCCTTCAAGGGAGGGCGAAACAATGGTACACGTCTACAGCTGGATGCGTAAACGGTGATTGGGAGAAATTGCGAGATAGATTCTGTCTAGCATTCTTTCCGGTAACCCGTATTACTGCACTCCGTGTAGAAATTCTTAGTTTCCAGCAGAGAAATCTCGAATCAATCGGTGCAGTCTGGTTCAGGTTCACTAATTTAGTGCAATCAGGACCAACCTTGTCTCTTCCCGAATATTTTCTTTTGCAACATTTCCATACGGGATTAGACAAGGAGTCTGCATTCCATCTAGACATAACAGCCGGAGGGTCGTTCATGCACAAGACTCCATCCGAAGGAAAGGTTATTCTAGATCGCATTCTAAAAAATACCTCCTTCATGGAGAAATGTGAAGAACTCCCTCCACAAGCTTCCGTGTCTACGATAGAGGAGCCTTCCACTGCCGAAGTAGAACCCGAGCCGTCCACTTCCACCAGCTCAGTAGAAGAACAAGCTCCTAAGCCATCGTCTGTGTGAAAAAATTTGCACTCCAAGATGTGCTCCCAGGTTCAGGGTTGACCATGATGAAGATTATGGAAATATCTTGAACTATTTCGCTCGGAGAAAACCACCTGTTCCCTTTGCACCCCCTGATCCTTTAGAACACCAATATCTACAAGAAACGGCCCGGGAGCTAACAACCATCATGAATGATGAATGGCTTCAAGAGGGTGAATCATCGTCCAAAATCTTTTGGATAAGAGGATTCCCTCAAGTTATTCATTGCTTCTTAGAGAGGAATCAGGTAAGTGTTCTTTACAACCCAACTGTAGGTGCAAACATCGTCTCAGAGTCCTTTGCCATCGCATACCTGGGCGACAAAGTGTTTGCACCAACAGACAAGTTCTTCAAACACCCCAATGGGAATGTGCTTGAAGGAGTTGGGGTTGTCCAAAATGTGCAAGTCATTCATGACGGCAAGGAGGCAATCTTGGATTTTCATATCTTTGAAATCCAGGATTTTGATGTTCTTATCGGGCACCCAATTGGGCAGTTGTTGATTAACACGCCCCGATTAGACAACCTCCATATCACTCTAGGAGGGAACCATTTCGTAGTTCCATTCGAAAAAGCAAGGTTGGCTGCAACCGACCCTCTCCCTGAAGACAAGTTCGTAGAGGAAGTAGCAGCACTTCTACCTCATGAGTCCCCTGAGTCCCTTCTGGAAGACGAAGTCCCAGACTTCGTTGAAGAGGAAGCCGATCAAAGAGAGACCTTTGAGCTTCCAATTACAGAGCTGCCACCACGACCTCCGCTTGAGCTCAAAACCCTTCCTCAAGGACTACGATATGCTTTTCTACATGGCGATAATGAAGCTCTTGTCTTCATAAGTGACAAGCTTTCTGAGGATGAGACCTCTCGTCTTCTAGCTGTGCTGGAAAGGCATCACCAAGTTCTACGCTATTCCCTCCAAGACCTCAAGGGAATCAACCCCACACTATGCACCCATAGAATTCCAATTGAGCCCGAGAGTATGCCCTTGCGGGAACCTCAACGATGGCTCAATAATGCGATGAGGGAAGTAGTAAAAAAGGAGGGCTTGAAACTCCTACGCACCAGGATCATTTATCCTGTGCCATATAGTGAGTGGGTCAGCCCAGTCCAAGTAGTCCCTAAGAAAGAAGGAATGATGGTCGTTGCCAATTCCAAGAATGAACTCATCCCACAACGTACCGTCACAGGATGGCGAATGTGCATCGACTACCAGAAGCTCAACAAGGCAACAAGGAAGGATCACTTTCAGCTTCCCTTCATTGATGAAATGTTGGAAAGACTGGCAAAGCATTCTTACTTCTGTTTCCTTGACGGGTATTCTGGATATCATCAAATCTCCAACCATCCGGAGGACCAAAGCAAAACCATGTTCACATGCCTGTATGGAACCTATGCATACCGTAGGATATCATTCGGGCTGTGCAACGCTCCCGCAGGCGTGCAAGTAATACATGGAGGCAAATATGGAAGATGGACACGTTGGGCATGGCGCATACCAAGATGGAGATGAAGACCGTCACATTCTGGAATCCAATTCGTCCACCTGAGGCTGCTGATTCCAAACGGCTGCCAATTTTACATGCGAGCTCCGTTTCAGGCCCATGAGTACTTGATGGAAAGCTTTCGGAGTCCTCTTTCAAACGGATCCAGTCTCATTTCTAAATTCCATCCAAGTCACTGGCAATCACGAAAACAAGGTGTTGCAGGCAATGTAATGTGGGCCTATGGGCCTCCAACTTTGTCTGGGACCTAGGCCCAAGTGGGGCCAAGGGGGGCTGCGCCCCAAACTAAGGAGGACGCCCCTATGACTTCCTCCATCCCTTTAAATAGCTAGTTACCCCTTCAGGGTTATTCAGATTTTGATTAATTGTAAGTTTAGCCATTGCTACTTCGCTTGTAACTATGCATCCGGCTAGGATTCCTGGTTACATGTTTAGAACCCCAAATTTATCGTGTATCGATTTATTGTATGACTTATTCATCTAGTAATTCAGTTGCTCACTTTATCTTGTTCTTGCTAGTTCTTGATTGCTTGCAGGAGTAAGGTTGATCTGCACTGGCAACATCAACAATCGCAGGAGAGGTGTATCGATTGCTAAGGCGCCACACAACAACGTCTAGTATGGTTGTAGTCGGGTCGACAACTTCTTTCCTCAAATCATAGTTATCCTCCAACTCACCGAAAGATCGGGCCACCCTCGTGCACATCAAGTAGTATCAGAGCTTTCGTTGCTCGGTGAGTTTTTTCTTATCTACCCATAAACTAGAAAAATAGCCACAAAAAAATAGTGAGTGATTATTCCTAGCCATCTCTGAGCCATTTGCATTGTTTTTTTTTTTCAGTTTTTGCATTATTGAGTTTTTTGTTGCATTGTCGAGTCGTGTTGCTGGTCTTAGCGTTAGTTTCGTCTAGAGTTTCGAGTTCTGGTCACGCTAGTACCACCACCGTTGTTGCCGCCGTTGTGTCAGTTGTCGCTGGGAACTACAAAAACAGAATCGTTTTGCCGCCAGCATTTCGTTTTTCTAGTTTCTAGAAGATTTCATCGGTTAGTTTGTGAGTTGTGTGGTCTGCATCTAGGGTTTGGTAGGTTTCTGTCCTGACCATTGCCGTGCTTCCCTTGTGGCGTGAAGAAAAAGAGAAAAGCGCCGCCATAGTTGGAGTAGATTGGTTTTCTGTTTCGGTTAGGGCGTGTGGTAGATTTTCTTTCTCGGCAGATATCTTTCCTCCTCCGCAAGTTTCCAGTTTCCACCTCCACCTTTTGTTTTTTCCTTCGGCGGAACTCCCCCACTCCACCGAACTCCTCCCTCCACCAAGTCCGAAATATCCCAAAAAATAGAAAGATTTGTTTCCTGATTTCTGTTCGGCATAATTCCCCCCACCTCCTGTTCGGCCGAAACCCCCCTCCCCTCCAAAAGGCCGAAACCCCCTTCCTCTCCTAGGCTTGGCAATTCCCCTACTGGGGGCGGAGACGGGGGATGTATCCGCCCCGCGGGGGATCGGGGATGGGGCCTGTGGAGAATATGGGTACGGGGTATTCATTTGGACCCATGTTAGCCCACGAAGAAGGGGTGTTCTAGAAGATTGATAGAATGAAAGCAGAGAGGCTAGGCCCATCGATGCCTTGTTTCCCACGGCGCAATCCTAGAGATAAGGTATATCCCGAGTCGTATGTAACTCGGAGTTCATATATGTAAAGAGATAAACCACCTGGTTAGGCCTTGCCTTGTATTCTATGGTACTCGGCCGGGTGGGTATTGTAACAGATAAGGAAATCCTAAGCCGTCTAGGGCTAGGATTTCTAGATGACTCGGCTTCCTCTCCCTATATAAAGAGATGCCGAGGATGTCGAAGACACACGACACACAAGTATAAGCAATTATACAAAACTCGGCGGAATACCTCCCCTGGACTGGATTATGATTATTACTCCATTGGAGGGCCTGAACCAGTATAAATCCTCGTGTTCTGTCACCATCTAGCTTTCGAGTTCGTGCATAGCCTCATATAGTTTACAACCGGGACAATACACCGACAGTTGGCGCGCCAGGTAGGGGAGTTCGCCGAATTCCTCGACGAGAAGTTAGATGGCATCTTCATCAACAACCAAGTTCGCCGGATCGATCGTTCCCCCTGGGACGAGGCTTTGATTCGGCTCCTTCAGCTTCATCGCCGAGTCCAACGGAGAATTCAAGACTCGGGCAGATGAGATCAACTCAGCTGACGCCTTCACCCTCCCAATGGGTCTCCCCTACGTCGCTGAACAAACGACTCACCTCTTGAGTCGCGTGATCCCCCAAGTCGACAATGGCGCCATCAAGATCACGGCATGTTATCAACCTATGCCAAAAAAGCAGAGTTGATCCGCTAGGCGTCGCGCATCCCACAGATCAAGAAGCAAGCTGGTGGACGCCGAGATGTTGGGACCATAGTCGACTCTGACTCTACCTCTGGATCCCGCACCCAAGTCGACTCCGACTCCGATCATCAATCTCGAGTCTACCCCGACTCGACCACGGCCACACGAGCCTACGCTGGCTCCGACTCAACTTACCAAGATCGCTCCGACTCAGAAACCTCGGAGTTCGGTCTTCAACACCACCAATAACTCCGGGGTGTATCGCCTCTTTGGCGAGTTATCTCAAGAGCCAGATGAATCATTCGGACGATTCACTCGGCGTTTTCTACAAGCGCTTGATCAAGTTAAGCCTATTTCCGACCAGTTGGCCTTGTCTATCTTTTACCATGGCTTGAGAAACACGGACATGATCCGGATGTGGTACCGTCACAGACCCAAAACCATCAAGGACTTGATGCAACTGGCTAATATCCATGGGCCACCTGGAACCCAGTACTCGGAGCCGAGGGAAGAAGATAGCATGATCACCGCCATGCGAAGAAGCCTGCGGGAGGACGCGGAATTAGAAAGGCGAGAACGAGAAGAAGCATACAAGCAACGAAGGGAGAAGGTCAAGCGTCACCAACCTTCAGCGCCGAGTGAAGCGCCCGCTCACCACTTCGCAAGAAGGTCTGGCAACAGAAGCACAAAGAACCTCAACCGATGCTGACGCCAAACCAGGAGCTAGCTCAACTCCTCCAGGGGATCGAGGAACCCTTCCACGTGTACCTTCGGCGCTTCAATGCAATCATGGAGGACAAGCCGGCTGTCACCAACAATCAAGCTAAGGATGCATTCTTTAGGGGATGCAGAGACCTGGAGTTCAAGGAAGATTGGTACAAGAGACCACCTGCATCGCTCGAAGCGATGGTCTTCAGGGCAGATTTATATGCCTATCGTTACCGGTGGTCTGGCAAGCCGGATCCGAGTGATAATGACTCGGATTCAGGAAACTCTATTCAATATCATGTGGGGGAAGAGCGTAAAGTGGCTTTCCTCAACGAAACAATCCAGTTCGACGACCTCGAGCAGAGTAGCTCTGGTAGCTTTTCTCCGCCTCACGGGATTTTCATGGCCGAAATCACGAACTCGCCGTAGACCGCTGAGCAACTCACCTAGCGGGCCGCGGAGATTGAACGACAGGCCCAAGAAATTAAGCAAGCACAGCTACAGCTTGAAACCGCAAGAGCAGAGGACGAACGACGAAGGAAGGAGCTTGAGGAAGCCGAAGCGCGACGACTTCAAGATGAGGAGATACGTGCCCGAGAAGCCGTGACTCGACGGCTAGCCAATTCAGGCAGACGGGTGTAGCAACGACTCAGCACGATCTACGAAGGGGAGCAAGTTTTCACTACTCCTCAGCAGAATATAGCAGCTGCCCAGACTCTGTTGGCTTCCCTCATGGAAAACGTGCCAGCAACAGCGTCACTGACGCCACAGTTGACCAAAGCTCGGGCCCTTGTCTCAGCAATTGGGGTCCAACATCACAATCAGTTGATGTCAACTTCCAAAACCACACCGCCTTCACAATGCCGAGAAGCTTCCAAGACCAGCCACTCGGTGACTCCCCCAATTCGTAGAGCAGATCGAGAGAGAAACCTCAGACTGCTAGAGGAAGAACAACGCAGGAACGACGAAGAGCGGCGCCGACTGGATCAGGAGCGTGAGAGGTTGCGGCAAGACCATGATAGATACCTGCGCCAACCCCACTCAGATGCCCGGGATATCATCCGCCACGACCTCCGCAACGTCATTAATAACAAAAGGAGCGAGCGACAGGAATCAGACGAACGGTGGGACGAATATCGTCGTCGGCAATTTGATGCTTCACCCCCTCGGCATGATAACTTCGACGAGGGAGTCCTTGCCTTTACCTCTGATCTACGACAAGTCATCTGGCCGACAGGATTCAAGCCGACAGGGATCGAGAAGTATGACGGCAAGACGGATCCAAGCACATGGCTAACCATCTATACCTTGGCGATACGGGCTGCGGGAGGGGACAGCAGAGTCATGGCTAATTACCTCCCGGGAGCTTTTCATCGCTAACTTCCAAGGTACTTACGAGCGCCCGGGAGATCAATATGACCTCCTACGACTTCAACAGGGGTCTAACGAATCTCTTAGGGACTACATCAAGAGGTTCTTTGAAGCGAGGAACAAGATCCCGGACGTAAAAGACGATATCATTATCGTGTCCTTCAGGAAAGGAGTCAGAGACGTGGATTTCATCCACAAATTCACCCGCAAACCACCACACACTGTCAGCCGACTGTTTGAGATGGCCAACAATTATGCGGCGTCGGCCGAAGCTGTTCAGGCAGTACGTGGGGACAAGCAATCGGCCTTTGCGCCAAGAGAAAAGAAGGAGGATAAGTCCTCCAAGGACCACAAAGACACTAATCGGTCCTCAGATCGAAAATGGCGCCCCGAAGAACTTGTTGCCGCAACGGATCGATTCAGTCATCAGCGCCACTTCAAGATCTCAGACTATGAGCAAATACTCGCCGAGAAGTGCCCTTACCACCCGAGCGGTAACCTCTCGGCCAAAAATTGTTACATGCTCAAGAAGTACATCGAACAACAAGTCAAGGGTTTGAAGCCGACAGATGTGCCATAAGGTTCTGGAAAGGACAAAGGCAAGGAGAAGACTGACATGATATACCTCCCGGTTTCCAACGCCCTAACCAACAACTCAGCCACATCTTCGGCGGGCCACATGGCTACGAGCCCAAGCGCAAGCAGAAGCTCACAGATAGAGAAATCAACATGGCGGCTTCGAGTGTACCCCACTACCTCCGCTGGTCAGAAGTCTCGATCACATTTGATTGCAACGATCACCCGGATCGAGTGGTGTACCCAGGTCGTTATCCATTGGTTTTGGACCTAGTAGTACTCGGGACCCGGCTCAAGCGCGTTCTCATTGACAGGGACAGCGCGCTCAACATTCTCTTTGTCAAGACCTTTGAAGCCATGAGGATACCAAGATCCGAGGTTAATCCCGGGGTTATCAGCAACTCCACTCGGCCAAAACTCGTTGCCAGTCACGTTTGGGACGAAGGACAACTTCAGGAAGGAGAACATCAGCTTTGAGTTGACGGACCTCGACACAACCTACCATGCCATCCTCGGGCGTCCTGCGTTGTCCATGTTCATGGCAATCCCGCATTATACATATATGATGATGAAAATGACGGGACCTCACGGAGTCATATCTCGGCATAGCGACATACGTCAAGCCTTCACCTATGACAGAGAGAGTTGTGACATTGCCCAAGCACTTGGCACTGCCAAGGAGCGCGATGACATTAAATAGCAAGCATCTGAAGTACAAGATGGAGAAGTGCCGAGTCCCAAGACCTCGAAGCTCGACATCAGCGAAGTTAGAACCAAGATAATTGTACTCACCCCTGATGATCCGACTAAAACGGCGGTCATTGGGGCTAACTTAGATTGTGAATAGGAAAGCAAGCTCGTCACCTTCCTTCAAAGAAATAAAGATATTTTCGCGTGGAAACCATCTGATATGCCTAGAATCCCACGGGAGGTGATTGAGCACACTCTGCAAGTGAAAGTTGACGCTAACCCAGTCAATCAGCGCCTGCGACGGTTTGCTGCGGACAGACGAGAGGCTATTAAAGAAAAAATCAAGAAGCTACTGGCTACTGGTTTTATCAAAGAGGTACTTCACCCCGAGTGGCTGGCCAACTCGGTGCTCGTGCAAAAGAAGACGGGACAGTGGAGAATGTGCGTCGACTACACGGACCTCAACAAGGCTTGCCCAAAGGATCCCTTCAGATTACCACGCATCACTCCGTTTCTTGGCAGGCTGTGATTTGTTGAGTTTCTTGACTGTTACTCGGGCTATCATCAAATCAGTCTGAAGGAAAACGATTGCTTGAAGACTTCCTTCATAACTCCGTTTGGGGCTTATTGCTACATCACGATGCCCTTTGCGTTAAAGAACGCTAGAGCTACGTATCAACGCATGATCCAGAAGTGTCTACAAACTCAGATCGGGTGCAACGTGGAAGCTTATGTCGACGACGTGGTCATCAAGACTCAGCAGAGAGATGAATTGATTGTTGACTTGGAAGAAACGTTCAGTAACATCCGGGCTTACAGGATGAAGCTGAACCCGGAGAAGTGCGTGTTTGGAGTACCCTCAGGCAAATTGCTTGGGTTTATGATCTCAAATAGGGGGATTGATGCCAATCCTGACAAGATCAAAGCTATTCTGGACATGGAGCCTCTGAGTAATTTGACCAAGGTACAGAAGCTGACTGGATGCATGGCAACACTCAGTCGTTTTATCTCTCGGCTGGGAGAGCGTGGTATGCCATTTTTCAAACTGATGAAGAAGGCCGACAAGTTTCAATGGACACCTGAGGCTCAGAAAGCGTTTGATGACTTCAAGCAATTTCTGACGACTGCACCAACGCTAGCCTCACCAATGCCGCAAGAACCCTTGCTACTATATATCTCCGCGACTCCTTAGGTAGTTAGTTCGGTGTTGGTGGTGGAAAGGAATGAAGAGGGAAGGGCACACAAAGTTCAAAGACCTATCTACTTCGTCAGTGAGGTGCTGGCAGACTCGAAGACTGGTTATCCACAGATCCAAAAGTTGTTGTATGGTGTGCTCATTACCGTACGCAAGTTGGTGCACTACTTCCAATCTCATCCTGTCTCAGTCATCACGTCCTTTCCCCTGGGAGATGTGTTGCACAATCGAGAAGCAACAGGCCGCATAGCTAAGTGGGCCATGGAGATGATGCCTTTTGACTTAACTTTTAAACCTAAAGTTTCGATCAAATCGCAGGCGTTAGCTGATTTTGTTGTCGAATGGACCGAAGCCCAAACAGAGACTTCTACCAAGAGTGTCGAGTACTGGACAATGTACTTCAATGGATCTTTACGTGTCTCTGGAGCAGGAGCAGGGGTAGTTCTTGTGTCTCCTAAGAGGAAGATTCAGATACGTACTACAAATACTCTTCAAGGCGTCGCACAATGCGGCTGAGTACGAAGCCTTGATCCATGGGCTACGATTGGCTGTGTCTTTGAACATCAAGCGTCTCTTTGTATATGGTGATTCATTGCTGGTGATTAATCAAGTCATGAAGGAATGGAATTGCCAAGACGAGAATATGATGGCTTATTGCCAGGAGGTATGCCGACTAGAGGGGAGGTTTGAAGGGCTGGAGTTAAGTCACATCCTCCGTGATTATAATGAAGCAGCTGACTACTTGGCCAATTTGAGTTCTCGTCGACATACGGTACCTGATGATATATTTATTGAATACCACCATGAGACAATAGTTAAAAGGAAGCAGCAGCCCGAAGAACACACGGAGCAATCGATTGCTGAGACCTCTACTCCGACTATCGAACAGTCTAATCAGCTAGTCATTGCATATTTGCAGGATGATTGGAGGAACCCGATTTTTCGCTTTTTATTTGAAGATGAATTGCCAACAAATAAGGCTGAGGTTGAGAAGATTGAACGAGAAAGCAGGGTTTATCTTATCCATGAGGGCGAATTGATGAAGAAAGCAGCTAATGGAGTGCTCATGAAATGTGTCAGTATTGATGAGGGACGCCAGATATTGAATGAGATTCACTCGGGCATATGTGGGAATCACGCTGGTTCTAAGACCATTGTGGGCAAAGCTTTTCGACAGGGTTTCTACTGGCCAACTGCTGTTAATGATGCTGAGGTGGTAAAAACTTGTGAAGGATATCAATTTTTCAGCCGACAAGTTCACGTCCCAGCGCAAGAACTGCAAACAATCCCATTATCTTGGCCTTTTGCAGTTTGGGGGCTAGATCTAGCCGGTCCCTTCAAGAAAGCTCCCGGAGGATTCACACATCTTTTTGTGGCGGTGGATAAGTTCACAAAGTGGATTGAAGCAAAGCCAGTGCCCAAAATCATAGCCCAGCGAGCTAAGGATTTTATACTCAGAATTATCTATCATTTTGAAATTCCCAACAAGATAATTACTGACAATCGCACCCAGTTTACAAGTGATCTCGTCAAGGATTTCAGCGATGAGTTTGGGATCAAAATTTGTTTTGCCTCTGTTGCACATCTGCGTAGTAATGGACAAGTCGAGCGAGCCAATAGCATGGTTCTTCAGGGCATCAAGCCTAGAATCTTCAATCGACTTAAACCTTATACGGGCAAGTGGGTGCAGGAATTGCCGTCAGTTTTGTGGTCTCTGCGAACCACGCCGAGTCGAGCAACTGGGCCTACGTACCTACAAGGCCTACGTCGTTATCATAATCGCAATGTACGTGGTCGAGCTTTTCTGGTGGGAGATTTAGTCTTGAGAAAAACTCAAACTACCCAGAACAGACACAAGCTGTCTCCAACTTGGGAGGGCCCGTTCATCATTGCTGAAGTAACAAGGCCGGGTGCTTATCGTCTTCAACGAGAAGATGGATCTCTGGTGGACAACTCTTGGAATATAGAGCAGCTACATCCCTTCTACACTTAGTATTTTAATTCTTGTTTCTCCTGACTGTCTGTGTCGAGTAGTTGCGTTACTCGAGTAGGCAGTCGGGGGCTATATGGATATTATATACTCTGTCTTTAATAAAGAATAGAATTTTTTCATGCCTAATTATGAAACTCTATTTACTGATGTTCTTGTTTGGTACGAAAAGGGGCTTCGATTGCTTTAGCCGAGTTCCTGTACTCAAGAGCTAGTCAGGATGAGTGTTTAAATATAAGGCATTACAAAAACATCTTTCCCGACTCATATTATTTAAATCACTCACCAGATCGTGAAGCTCATTTGATTATTGATGAGTGTTTAAACGTATGGACTTGACAAGCTCTGGAAAAAGACAAAGATTTTTCACGAGTTTTCACATGAGTGGTTGAAGCACAAGATTTGAAGGGACATGAACAGCTCTGCCTACAAGAGTAGTAAAATACCTTCATTTTCGCTTTGGAGCCGAGTCAAATCAGCTTGGAGCCTTAATACTTGCTCTTCAGCTTGTCTCTTGGCTTCAGCAAGAGCAGGATCGGGCCTAGCAATGCCTGTGACAATAAAGTTTTAGAATATGAAGAGTAACACTCATGAGCTAAGAAGGATTGGAAGATGAGTTGAAAGTTTACCTCTGAGCGAGTCCTTGAAGTTTTGCTCTGAGTCTTTGCTTTTGAACATCTCAGCCTTTAGTATAGCCAATTGATCTCTGACGTTTTCGCCTTCCTCTACTAAGGGAGCCAAAACTGACAAGAGGGTATCTTTGGCACTAGAGTTTTTAACTACTTTCTGGAAAGAAAAGAGCATCTGAGTAAATGATGGGCAGATTATGGATGGAAAAGTTCATATTACTTACCAGCACAAGGTCTGAGGTCTCGGACACTAGTTGGACTAGTCACGTCATGTTCTTTTGATCCTCGATTCGATCCATGAGCGCGACCTGATCAGGATTGGGGCCATATCGCCACCCGATGATCTAAAAGATTAAGTTTGAGAAGACAAAGAAGAAATCAATTACAAGAAGTTTGAGAGCTGAAAAATTAGGGTTTACCTCGTCACTGATGGTCTTCTCACTGTCAGAACCGGCACTCGGTTCAACAGCTGCCGAGAAGCCTTGGACCCGTTTCCCCTTGTCAGCACTCAGCATCTCGACAGTCGTTGTGAGTACTGGACTTGGGGAAGGAATAGCCTGAGTGGTGGCGACAGGAGCAGCAGCATTTGGTGGGGTAACGTCAACTGAGAACAATATTTTTTAGGGACAATCGAGAATTAAGAAGAAATACTACTCTGCTGATATTAACAAGTTACAAGGAATATACCTGAGAGAGTGATATCAGAAGATGTGGCTGCTTGTGTTGCAGCCGGCTCGATGACCATGGTGGATAATGGGACGTCTCCCTCCACTGACCCCGATTGGACATCAGTCGGCACCACAGCGGACTTCTCGCCTACTGAGGTAGTCGGGAACTGCGGTGGAACATCGTCATCCTCACCAGTAAAGCTTGTGTTGGGTTTGCTGCATCAAGTGATCAAAATTCAAGAGGAGTCTATATATAGAGAGTTCAAGAATAAGACAATAGGAGCAAGAAAACTTACATGGAGGAGACCTTCAGGCGTCCCCGTTTGGCTGGGCGAGGTGAGAAGGGCCTAGCCTTAGATGTTGGGGGAGGTGGAGGAGAGGAGAGACGAGGAGCCGGAGCTGACTGATGACCCGCCTCGTTATCCGAGTCATTAGCTATGATGAGTTTCCGCTTTCTCCCTTGATGGGAGTCGGCTTGGACAGTGGTGGCGGCGGTAGCAGCATCAACAACTTTCTCCTCCTCGATGTTATCCAGCTCATCGAAGAAGTCGATAACTGGACCTTCAGGTGTCGGGGCTTGAGCGGGCCTAGCAGTATTGGCCACGCTCGGAGACCTAGAATCAAGCTGATAATATTCCTGAAGATCAGTACAGGTGATTAATACATTATAGATGGAAGGGATGTATACAATGATAACGAAGAAACTTACTTGCGGAGGCGGCCTATAGATGTGGAAAGATCTGCACTTGGGTTTATTCGCCTTGGTGCGGATGTCGACACCATCAGCGAATATGGCTTTTAGCCTGACACTGACTTCAGTCTCAGTCAGGCTGACTTCTGATTCCCCGGTGGTATCACGGATACCGGTGTATTCGAAGGTTGGGTGGACTCGATCCTTGAGGGGATTAATCCGGTACATTAATAAATGGCGGGCCACCCAGATACCAGTCAGCCCGTCTTGTTTCAACTCGGCGATTCTTTTCATCAGAGGGGCGACTTCTAGCAACTCCTCCTTGGAAAGCTTGGCCCTCCAGGAATCGCAGGGAGTGGGGTACTCGGATGAGTACTCGCCGAGTGACTTCTCGGCATCAGGATAATAGAACCACTCGTCGTGTCAGCCTTTGTTGGAGGTGTTGAAGGACATGTCGAAATACTTGATAGTGGAGCGGCATTGGAAACCGGTTCCACCAACATTAGAGATGTTGGCTTGGCTGGGCTGTGGTTTTAGGAAGAACAGGGCACGGAAGAGATTGAAATGGGGGAAAATTCCCAAATAGATTTCGCAGAGGTGGATGAAAATCGAAATATGAAGGATAGAGTTGGGATTAAGATGATGGATCTTAATCCCGTAGAATTCAAGAAGGCCCCTAAGGAAGGGGTGAGCAGGAAGGGAAAAACCACGAAAGAAGAAACGAGTAAAAACAACGGCCTTGCCGGTATTAGGTGAGGGCAGGACATCAAATCGAGCAGGGCGCTAGCGAGCTACCTTTTGATCAAGGAGGACACCCTCTTTCACCATCAAGTTCAACTTCCCCTCGTCGATCGAGCTCGGGGGCCATCCGGATGCACCAGCCATGATGATTGATTGGGATTTGGTGGAGGAAGTTTATGGGAGAGTAAGGAGCTAAGGAGAGCGTTGAATCGCGAGAGCAAAGAACAGATCGGAGTTTGGGAGCAATGACGCACAGTACTGGAGTCGACGGACAAGACGAAGAGATAAAGGGATGAACTAACGCCGTAGGACACGCGTCAGATCCACAATTTGCGTGATTTGACTGAGTAAGTTCCGGATTAAATGGCGTCAGTTTATGACCGTTATAAGGAAGGTCAAGGGTTCATCGGAAGCACTAGTCGGCAGCTGGGGTTTTTTGGGTAATCACTAGGACTATTGCGGAGAACTTAGCCTGATGACTAGGGTTGATGGGTGAAGATTGCTTTCAAAGGAATTTGAAGATTCATTTAATGAGAGAGCAGCCGACTGCTATAAAAACTAGATAATTGGATTGTTTTGGGATTGATAAGCCTCTGGCCTATCACTCGGGAATGCTAATTCCTATGATTGATGCTAAGCGAAGTCTTAATATATCCCGGTAAATTTAAAGCATGCTCTTTGTGCCTCTAGGTGATGGAAAATCACATGCTATTTACTCGGAGCTGCTTACTGTGTGAGCTTGAAGAGAGTAATGGCCTGATTCAGGGTTTGCTTATCCTTATTAAAATTATGGTGCAAATTATTACTACTCTAATCACTTGGCTAATAGCCTAAAAGTGAGATATTAGGGCCTCTGACCTATTATTCAGAATTTACTGGGTAATTGATGTTAAGCTATAAGCCTTGGTAAATATTAAGGCAAGGATACAAGTATATCCAACTAAAAAATCGCATTTGGCAATAGCTATGCGTATTGTATTATAGCCTCTGGCCTATCATTCAAAATGATCGATGCTAAGCTTTAGGTGTTTTAATTGCCTTAAATAGACTCTAGTTTAGTTGTTTCTTTCCAACTAATTCTAGAGTCGGGGGCTACACCTATTAGGTGCGCCACTCGGCGCACCACTCGATTCCTTTATAAGAATGTTCTTTCTTAAAAGTCCTATATAGACTCTAAGTTTAGTTGTCTTTTCCAACTAATCGTAGAGTCGGGGGCTACACCTAATAGGTGCGCCACTCGGCGCCCCAATTTTTTCTCTGGATTTTATGATGGAGCCATTCACAGCCTCTTTGCGAGATGATTGTGGGGAATAATAGAAGATGGGAGATTGAAGATTTAAGGATTATTGAAGAAGAAGATGCAATTCGACTATGAATGACTCGGGGGCTACTGTGGAGAATATGATTACCGGGTATTCACTTGGACCCTTGTTAGCCCACGAAGAAGGGGTGTTCTAGAAGATTTATAGAAGGAAAGCAGAGAGGCTAGGCCCATCGATGCCTTGTTTCCAACGGCGCAATCCTAGAGATAAGGTATATCGCGAGTCGTATGTAACTTGGAGTTCATATATGTAAAGAGATAAACCACCCGGTTGGGCCTTGCCTTGTATTCTATGGTACTCGGCCGGGTGGTTATTGTAACATATAAGGAAATCCTAAGCCGTCTAGAGCTAGGATTCCTAGATGACTCGGCTTCCTCTCCCTATCTAAAGAGATGCCGAGGACGTCGAAGACACACGACACACAAGTATAAGCAATTATACAAAACTCGGCGGAATACCTCCCCCGGACTAGATTACGGTTATTACTCCATTGAAGGGCCTGAACCAGCATAAATCCTAGTGTTCCGTCACCATCTAGCTTTCGAGCTCGTGCGTAGCCCCATATAGTTTACAGCCGGGACAAAACACCGACAGGGCCCTGGGAATAGTCGGGGGCAGGGGAATGTTTCCACCCGTGGGGATCCGCAGGGCCCCGGCCTATATAGAACACCCCTGGAAGTTGAAAATTTTGCAGCCCAAAAAGGCCCAATAACCTAGCCCAAGACAAATCCTTCATTTATATAAACAAACCCTAACTCAATCCACCCAATTTTTCTCTCCCCTCACTCCTCGCAGCCGCCGCCCCAGAGGCTTATCCCCATCGACCCCTGTCCCCAGACGAGAGACAACGGAGGCGGCGGCCACGCGCCGATCTCCCCGTCGGCCGGTGCCCATGTCGGCACATCGCCTCCTCCCCGCTCGACCACGATAGCCACGCTCAGATCCACGGCGTCGCCGACCTTAGCTCCTGTGCGGCAGCGCAACACGGTCATCTCCTGCATCGGCGCGCCGTCGTCTCCTGCGCCAGCGCGCCGCCGTCTCCTGCACCAACGGGCGGCCATCGCCTCACGCCATCTCCTGCGCCGACGGGTGCTGTCGCCTCGCCTCTTCTCCTGCGTGAGGGCTGCGCCATCGTCTCCATTTTCGGAGCAATGGGGCCCTGTAGGGCCGGGGACGGGGGAGGATTTTGCCCCGCTCATCCCTTTGGGGCCGAGGTCGGGGGATAATTTTGGGGGTCGGGTTCGGGGGCGTTCTGGTCCAACCCGGCCCTGACCCGCCCCGTTGCCAAGACTACTCCCTCTGAATCGTCCACTAGTCCGATACTCTTTTCACTTCCCTCCATTCATCTTGTATCATACACCACGGAAAAATTTTATTTGTTGTCGGATTTAAGATCCGTTTGCAAAAATGGAATCGTCTTGTCGTCAGGATTCCATTTTTGTATAGATCACATTTTTGGGTGACATTTTTCATTTAGGTCCCTGTAATTTTTATATTTACATATGAGTCCCTGGAATCTTCTGATCAGGTTCTTTGTCAGTTTTGGTGAAAAAAAAGAAAAAAAGAAAAAAATTAGAAAAGGCAAACTGGCGCAACACAACAACGTCTAGTACAGTTGTAGTTGGGTTGACAACTTCTTTCCTCAAATCGTAGTTACCACAACTCATCGAAAGATCGGGCCACCCCTGTGCTCATCAAGTGGTTTTATTGCCAAATTCCATTCGAGTCACCGGCAATCACGTAAACAAGGTGCTGCAACCAATGTAATGGGTCTATAGGCCTGCAACTTTGTCTGGGACCCAGGCCCAAGTGGGGCCCAAGGGGGGCTGCGCCCCAAACTAAGGAGGACGCCCCTATGACTTCCTCCATCCCTTTAAATAGCTAGTTACCCCTTCAGGGTTATTCAGGTTTTGATTAATCGTAAGTTTAGCCATTGCTACTTCGCTTGTAACTACGCATCCGGCTAGGATTCCTGGTTACATGTATAGAACCCCAACATTATCGTGTATCGATTTATTGTGCGAGTTATTCATCTAGCAATTTAGTTGCTCACTTTATCTAGTTCTTGGTAGTTCTCGATTGCTTGCAGGAGTAAGGTTGATCTGCACTAGCAACATCAACAATCACAGGAGAGGTGTATCGATCACTAAGGCGCAGCACAACAACGTCTAGTACGATTGTGTAGTCGGGTCGACAACTTCTTTCCTCAAATCATAGTTATCCTCCAACTCACCGAAAGATCGGGCCACCCTCGTGCACATCTGCATATCCACCCTTCGTAAGGTCAATCGTTGTCATTCCACTGCCAACATCAATCATTACGCCTCCACCGACCAACCTTACCCATTGACATCAAAACAGAGGAACCTTCAGTGGTCCATATTCAAGTTTTCTTATGTCGTCAAAGCAACCGTAATATGTGCTAGTTGTACCATCGTATCTGGTGGCATCTATACGAAAAGCACTATTCTGGTTCGTGCTCTTTCTATCTTGGGCTCTCATGTAAAATGTATACCCATTGATCTCATATCCTTGGACGTGACGGAGCAAGATTGTCCCCTCATCAAAAAGGCAAGTTGTTGGTCAATTGTCTCGTTACCCGTGCGATGTTGTCGCAACCACGCGGGGAAAGTATCCATGTGATGGCGTCTAATCTAGGTATCAGACTTACCGATGTTTTTGGATCAAACAATCGCCAAGTGCTTCTCGATATAAGGAGCAACCAAAGAAAAATGTTACAAAACCGTTAAATGTGCTTTATGGTACAAATCGTTGTTTATAGTCATTATTGATTTCTTTTCAAGTGTACCCTTTCCCTGTAATCTTCCTTCATGGCGTGATTCTGGCACACCGATTGGAAAAAGGTGTTCAATAAAATCTAGGCAGAACCCAATTACCTCCTCTGTTCCATACCCCTTTGAAATGCTTGCCTCCGGACGAGAACGGTTACGAACGTACTTCTTTAGAACACCCATGTACCTCTCGAAAGAAAACATGTTGTCTAGGTACACAGGCCCTAGAATACCAATCTCATTGATAAGGTGACATAGAAGATGCATCGTTATATTGAAGAATGACGGTGGAAAGATCAACTCAAAGCTGACAAGGCATTGCACCACATCATTTTGAAGGCCTTCTAATCTGTCTGGATTAATGATCTTTTGCGCAATTGCATTCACAAAAACACATAACTTTGTTATTGTTGTACAGACATTGTCCGGAAGGATACCCCGAATTACAATAGGAAGTAATTGTGTCATTAGCACGTGACAGTCATGAGACTAAAGTTTATGAACTTCTTGTTCTTCTTGGTTATTATTCCCTTTATATTCGAAGAGTATCCAGACGGTACCTTGATGCTCTCCAAGCATTCAAACATACTTTCCTTCTCTGTCCTACTC
Source organism: Leersia perrieri (assembly GCA_000325765.3). NCBI lineage: Eukaryota > Viridiplantae > Streptophyta > Magnoliopsida > Poales > Poaceae > Leersia > Leersia perrieri. The sequence continues at coordinate 5,992,365 of CM002479.1, forward strand.
GGAGTGTAGCTGATTGGACACAACTAGTGACTTCAATTTGACCTTCGGTTCCGGGTGATGTCAGTGTTTTGTACCGGTTGTAAACTATATGGGGCTATGCACGAACTCGAAAGCTAGATGGTGACGGAACACAAGGATTTATACTGGTTCAGGCCCACCGATGGAGTAATAACCGTAATCCAGTTCAGGGGAGGTATTCCGCCGAGTTTTGTATAATTGCTTATACTTGTGTGTTGTGTATCTTCGACGTCCTCCGCCTCTCTTTATATAGGGAGAGGGAGCCGAGTCATCTAGGAATCCTAGCCCTAGACAGCTTAGGGTTTCCTTATCTGTTACAATACACACCTGGCCGGGTACCGTAGAATACAAGGCAAGGCCCAACCGGGTGGTTTATCTCTTTACATATACGAACTCCGAGTTACATACGACTCGGGATATGCCTTATCACTAGGATTGCGCCATGGGAAACAAGACATTGATGGGCCGAGCCTCTCTGCTTTCCTTCTATCAATCTTCTAGAACACCCCTTCTTCGTGGGCTAACATAGGTCCGAGTGAATACCCGGTACCCATATTCTCCACAGTAGCCCCCGAGTCATTCACAGTCGAGTTGCATCTTCTTCTTCAATAATCCTTAAATCTTCAATCTCCCATCTCCTTTTATTCCTCCCAATCATCTCACAAAGAGGCTGTGAAGGGCTCCATCATAAAATCCAGAGAAAAAAATTGCGGCGCCGAGTGGCGCACCTATTAGGTGTAGCCCCTGACTCTATGATTAGTTGGAAAAGACAACTAAACTTAGAGTCTAGTTAGGATTTTTAAAAAAGAACATCCTTATAAAGGAATTGAGCGGTGTGCGAGTGGCGCATCTAATAGGTGTAGCCCCCGACTCTAGAATTAGTTGGAAAGAAACAACTAAACTAGAGTCTATTTAAGGCAATTAAAAAAGAACATCCTTATAAAGGAAGTGAGCGGTGCGCCGAGTGGCGCACCTAATAGGTGTAGCCCCCGACTCTAGATTTAGTTGGAAAGAAACAACTAAACTAGAGTCTATTTAAGGCAATTAAAAAAGAACATCCTCATAAAGGAATTGAGCGGTGCGCCGAGTGGCGCACCTAATAGGTGTAGCCCCCGACTTTAGAATTAGTTGGAAAGAAACAACTAAACTAGAGTCTATTTAAGGCAATTAAAACACCTGAAGCTTAGCATCGATCATTTTCAATGATAGGCCAGAGGCTATAATAAAATACGCATAGCTACTGCCAAATGCGATTTTTTAGTCGGATATACTCGTATGCTTGCCTCAATATTCACCAAGGCTCATAGCTTAACATCAGTTACCCAGTTAATTCTGAATAATAGGTCAGAGGCTTTAATATCTTACTATTAGGCTATCAGCCGAATGATTAGAGTAGTAATAATTTGCACCTTAATTTTAATAAGGATAAGCAAACCCTGAATCAGGCCATTACTCTGATAAGAAAACCCTGATAAGCAAACCCTAATTTTAATTTCAAGCTCACACAATGAGTAGCTCCGAGTAAATAGCATGTGATTTTCCATCACCTAAAGGCACAAAGGGTATGCTTTAAATTTACCGGGCTATATTAAGATTTAGCTTAGAATCAATCACAGGAATTAGTATTCCCGAGTGATAGGCCAGAGGCTCATCAATCCCAAAACAATCCAATTATCTAGATTTTATAGCAGTCGGCTGCTCTCTCATTAAACGATTCTCCAAATTCCTTCGAACGCAATCTTCATTCTTCAGCCCTAGTCATTGGGCTAAATTCTCCGCAATAGTCCGAGTGATTACCCAAAAAACCTTAGCTGCCAACTAGTGCTTTCGATAAACCCTCGACCTTCCTTATAACGGCTACAAACTGACGCCGTTTAATCCGGAGCTTACCGAGTCAAATCACGAAAATTGTGGATCTGACGCGTGTCCTATGGCGTTAGTTTATCCCTTTATCTCTTCGTCTTCTCTGTCGACTCCAGCACTGTGCGCCATTGCTTCCAAACCTCGATCTGTTCTTTGTTCTCGCGATTCAACGTTCTCCTCGGCTCCTCAATCTCCCAAAAGCTTCGTCCACCAAATCCCAACCAATCGACATGGCTGGCGAGGGGAGTTCTAAGCCCGCCACCGAAGTCTCCATCAGCGAAGCATCCGGATGGCTCCCGAGCTCGATCGACGAGGGGAAGTTGAGCTTAATGGTGAAAAAGGGCGTCCTTCTCAGTCAAGAGACCGCCGCCTGGTGCCCGGCTCGCTTCGATGTCTTTCCTTCACCCAACGCTGGTGAGGCCATCGTTTTCACCCCTTTTTTCTTTCGTGGCTTCTCTCTTCCTGCTCACCCCTTCCTTAAGGGCCTTCTTGAATTCTACGGGATTAAGATCCACCATCTTAATCCTAACTCCATCCTTCACATTTCGATCTTCATCCACCTCTGTGAGACCTACTTGGGGATCTTCCCCCACTTCAACCTCTTCCGCACCCTGTTCTTCCTAAAACCACATCCCAGCAAAGCCAACATCTCCAATGTTGGTGGAACCGGTTTCCAATGCCGTACCACCAGCAAGTATTTCGACATGTCCTTCAACACCTCCAATAAAGGCTGGCATGACGAGTGGTTCTATTACCCAGACGCCAAAAAATCTCTTGGCGAGTACTCATCCGAGTACCCTACCCCCTGTGACTCCTGGAGGGCTAAGCTCACCAAAGAGGAGATGCTAGAAGTCGCTCCTCTGATGAAGAGAATTGCCGAGTTAAAACAGGACAGGTTGACCGGTACCTGGGTGGCTCGCCATTTCTTGATGTACCGAATTAACCCCCTCAAGGATCGAGTCCACCCAACCTTTGAATACACCGGTCGCCTTGACTCTACCAGGGAATCAGAAGTCGACCTGACAGAAGATGAAGTCAGCGTCAAGCTCAAAGCCATATATGCCGATGGTGTTGACATCCCCACCAAGGCGAATAAACCTAAGTGTAGATCCTTCCACATCTACAGGCCGCCTCCGCAAGTATGTTTCTTTGTTATCATTGTATACATCTTTTCCACCTGTAACGTATTAATCAACTGTACTGATCTTCAGGAATATTACCAGCTTGATTCCAGGCCTCCGAGTGTTGCCAACACTACCAGGCCCGCTCAAGCTCTAAGGCTTGAAGGTCCAGCCACTGACTTCTTCAATGAGCTGGATAACATCGAGGAGGAGGAAGCTGTTGAGGCTGCTACTGCTGCCACTACTGTCCACGCCGACTCCCTTCAAGGTAGAAAGCGGAAGCTTATCGTTGCCAATGACTCGGATAGTGAGGCAGCTGATCAAGCAGCTCCGGCTCCTCGTCTCTATTCTCCTCCACCTCCCCCAACGCCTAGGCTCAGGCCCTGCTCACCTCGCCCAGCCAAACGGGGACGCTTGAAGGTCTCCACTGTGTAAGTTTCCTTACTCCTATTGTTATATTCTTGATCTCTCTATGTTTAAATCCTTCTTGAATTTTAATCACTCGATGCAACAAGCCCAATACCAGTTTTACTGGCAAGGATGACGACGCTCCACCGCAGTCCCCGACTACTTTAGTAGTCGAGAAGTCCGCGGCTGTGCCGACTGATGTTCAGTCGAAGCCGGTGGAGGGAGACGTCCCATTGACCACTCTACCTCCAACTCCCCAAGTCACCACCATGGACATCGAGCCGGCTGCAACACAAGCAGCCACATCTTCTGATATCACCCTCTCAGGTATGTTCCTTGTAACTTTTTAATATTAGCCGAGTGGTATTTCTTCTCAATTCCTGATTGTTTCTTAAAAAATATTGTCCTCAGTTGAAATCACCCCACCAACTGCCGCTGCTGCTCCTGTCGCCACCACTCAGGCCGTTCCTTCCCCAAGCCCAGTACTTACGACGATTGTTGAGATGTCGAGTGCTGACAAGGGAAAACAGGTCCAAGGCTTCTCGGCGGCTGTCGAACCGAGTGCTGGTTCTGACAGTGAGAAGACCATTAGTGACGAGGTAAACTCTAATTCTTCAACCTTCGACCTTCTTACGATTGACTTCTTTTTTGTCCTCTCAAACTTAATCCCTTAGATCATCGGGTGGCGATATGGCCCCAACCCTAATCAGGTCGCGCTCATGGATCGAGTTGAAGATCAGAAGAACATGACGCGACTAATCCAACTAATGTCCGAGACCTCAGACCTTGTCTTGGTAAGTAATATCTCACAAGATACTTTCCATCCATAATCTGCCCATCGTTTACTCAGATGCCTTCTTTTCCAGAAAGTAGTCAAAAACTCTAGTGCCAAAGATACCCTCTTGTCGGTTTTGGCCCCCTTAGTTGAGAAAGGCGAAAACGTTAGAGATGAACTGGCCCTATTGAAGGTTGAGGTGACCAAGAGCAAAGATTCAGAGCAAAACTTCAAAGATTCGCTCAGAGGTAAATTTTTGATTTATCTTCCAATTTTATCTAGCTCATGAGTACTATTCTTCATGTTCTGAAACTTTATTATCACAGGCATTGCTAGGCCCGATCCTGCTCTTGCAGAAGCCAAGAGACAAGCTGAAGAGCAAGTGCTAAGACTCCAAGCTGATTTGACTCGGCTCCAAGACGAAAATGAAGGTATTTCACTACTCTCGTAGGCAGAGCTCTTTATGTCCCTTCAAATCTTGTGAAACATCTTTGTCTTTTTCCAGAACTCATCAAGGCAAAGGACTCAGCTGAGAAGAAGTTGGCTCATGCTGTTGTTCTGAACGTGAAATCCCATGAATAAGCCAACTATTACAAGGACAAGCTTGATACTCTCTTGAAAAAGCACGAAGGTGAGTCTTCTTATCTCGTGAACTTGACCCAAGTTGTATTCTCCTTGCTAATCTTCCTTCCACTTTATCATATAGATTTAAAGAAAAAGGCTGCCAATGAACTCAGTGCTATGAAAGTCAAGCACAATGATGAATTCATGAAGATGAAAGCCGAGTTGGAGGAGGCTAGGAAAATGAACGCCGAGTTCTATCAAGCTGTCGAGCCCCTCCTCGACAATCTTCATGCAGCTATTGCCGAGTTCAGCACTTCAAGCCTTCAATCAATGATTGAAGATCTTTAGTTGGCTCCCTCGAGGCTCAAGAAAGTTATCCTTGAAATCGCCAGCGTCGCTTGCGGTCAAACTCTGGCAGTGATTAAATCGCTGTACCCCAAGCTTGACCTTGAGCCAATCACCTCAGCATACGCAGAAGGGACGACTGACGAAAAAGCCTTAGAGCTTATCAACCAAGTAGATAGCATGGCTCAGACTATGGCCAAAGATGCCCTGTATCCTGAAGAAGAGGACAATGCATAAACCTTAGTAGAATCTGATGTAAAAAACAGTTATTGTAATATTCATTGTGTGATGTTAGAATGATTTTTATTTTTGAAATCTTTTTCTCTTTTACCAAATCGTGTGTTATTAAATTCACCTTGAGTCCATACGTTTAAACACTCATCGATAATCAAATGAGCTTCACGATTTGGTGAGTGATTTAAATAACACGAGTCGGTAAAGATGTTTTTGTTATGCCTTGCATTTAAACACTCATCCTGACTAGTTCTCGAGTACAGGAACTCGACTAAAGCAATCAAAGCCCCTTTTCATACCAAACAAGAACATCAGTAAATAGAGCTTCATATTTAGGCATGAAAAAAATTCTGTTCTTTATTAAAGACAGAGTATATAAGATACATATAGCCCCCGACTGACTACTCGAGTAACACAAGTACTCGACACAGGCAGTCAGAAGAAACAAGAATTAAAATACTAAGTGTAGAAGGGACGTAGCTGCTCTATATTCCAAGAGTTGTCCACCAAAGATCCATCTTGTCGTTGAAGACGATAAGCACCCGGCCTTGTTACTTCAGCAATTATGAACGGGCCCTCCCAAGTTGGAGATAGCTTGTATCTGTTCTGGGTAGTTTGAATTTTTCTCAAGACCAAATCACCCACCAGAAAAGCTCGACCGCGGACATTGCGATTATGATAACGACGTAGGCCTTGTAGGTACTTAGCCGACTGAAGTAGTGCGATGTCGCGTGCTTCCTCCAGTCGGTCAACATCATCCAGTCTGCCTTCTTCGGAGCTGGACTCATCATATGACTGAACTCGTAGAGATCTGTGTGTAACTTCAGTCGACAACACCGCTTTCGAGCCGTAGACAAGAAAAAATGGTGTACATCCAGTTGCTCGACTCGGCGTGGTTCGCAGAGACCACAGAACCGACAGCAATTCCTGCACCCACTTGCCCGCATAAGGTTTAAGTCGATTAAAGATTCTAGGCTTGATGCCATGAAGAACCATGCCATTAGCTCGCTCGACTTGTCCATTGCTACGCGGATGTGCAACAGAGGCAAAACAAATCTTGATCCCAAATTCATCGCAAAAATCCTTGAAGAGATCACTTGTAAACTGGGTGCTGTTGTCAGTGATTATCCTGTTGGGAATGCCAAAACGATAGATAATGCTGAGTATAAAGTAATTAGCTCGTTGGGCTGTGATCTTGGGCACTAGCTTTGCTTCAATCCACTTTGTAAACTTATCCACTGCCACAAAAAGATGTGTGAATCCTCCAGGAGCTTTCTTGAAGGGACCGACTAAATCTAGCCCCCAAACTGCAAAAGGCCAAGATAATGGGATTGTTTGCAGTTCTTGAGCTGGAAGATGATCTGTCGGCCAAAAAATTGACAGCCTTCACAGGTTTTTACCACCTTCTCAGTGTCATTAACAGCAGTTGGCCAGTAGAAACCCTGTCGAAAAGCTTTGCCTACGATGGTTTTAGAGCCAGCGTGATTCCCGCATATGCCCGAGTGAATCTCGTGCAATATCCGGCGTCCTTCATCGATGCTGACACACTTTATGAGCACTCCGTTAGCTGCCTTCTTCATCAATTCGCCCTCATGGATAAGATAGACCCTGCTTTTTCTTTCAATCTTCTCGGCCTCAGCCTTATCGGTTGGCAATTCATCTTCAGATAAAAAGCGAAAAATCGGGCTCCTCCAGTCATTCTGTATAAGGCGACGACTGGCTGATCCGACTGCTCAACAGTTAGAGTAGAGGACTCGGCAATTGATTGCTCCATGTGCTCAGTGGCCTGCTCCTTCCTTTTGACTGTTGGCTCGTGGAGGTATTCGATAAATATATCATCAGGTACTGTCTGTCGACGAGAACCCAAATTGGCCAAGTAGTCGGTTGCTTCGTTATAGTCTCAGAGGATGTGGCTTAGCTCTAGCCCTTCCAACCTCCCCTCTAGTCGACGTATCTCCCGGCAATAAGCCATCATATTCTCGTCTTGGCAATTCCATTCCTTCATGACTTGATTGATCACCAGCAATGAATCACCATATACAAAGAGACGCTTGATATTCAAAGATACAGCCAATCGCAGTCCGTGGATCAAGGCTTCGTACTCGGCTGCGTTGTGTGACACCTTAAAGAGTATTTGCAACACGTATCTGAATCTTTCTTTCTTAGGAGACACAAGAACTACCCCTGCTCCTGTTCTAGTGACGCGTAAAGATCCATCAAAATACATTGTCCAGTACTCGACGCTCTTGGGAGAGGTCTCTGTTTGGGCTTCGGTCCACTCGGCAACAAAATCAGCTAATGCCTGTGATTTGATCGAAACCTTAGGTTTAAAAGTCAAGTCAAAAGGCATCAACTCCATGGCCCACTTAGCTATGTGGCCAGTCGCTTCTCGATTGTGCAACACATCTCCCAGGGGAAAGGACGTGATGACTGAAACTAGATGAGATTGGAAGTAGTGCACCAGCTTGCGCACGGTGATGAGCACACCATACAACAATTTCTGGATTTATGGATAACGAGTCTTCGAGTGCCAACACCTCACTCACGAAGTAGATAGGTCTCTAAGCTTTATGTGCCCTTCCATCTTCGCCCCTTTCTACCACCAATACCGAACTGACCACCTGAGGAGTCGCGGAAATATACAACAGCAAGGGTTCTTGCGGCATTGGTGATGTGAGTGTTGGAGCAGTTGTCAGAAATTGTTTGAAGTCATCAAACGCTTTTTGAGCCTCAGGTGTCCATTGAAACTTGTGGGCCTTCTTCATCAATTTGAAAAAAGGCATGCCGCGTTCTCCTAGCCGAGAGATAAAACGACTGAGTGTTGCCATGCATCCAGTCAGCTTCTGTACCTTGGTCAAATTACTCAAAGGTTCCATGTCCAGAATAGCTTTGATTTTGTCGGGATTGGCATCAATTCCCCTATTTGAGATCATAAACCCAAGCAACTTGCCTGAGGGTACTCCAAACACGCACTTCTCCAGGTTAAGCTTCATCCTGTAAGCCTGGATGTTACTAAACGTTTCTTCCAAATCAGCAATTAATTCATCTCTCTGCTGAGTCTTGATGACCACGTCGTCGACGTAAGCTTCCACGTTGTGCCCGATCTGAGTTTGTACACACTTCTGGATCATGCGTTGGCACGTAGCTCCAGCGTTCTTTAACCCAAAGGGCATCGTAATGTAGCAATAAGCTCCAAACGGAGTTATGAAGGAAGTCTTCAAGCAATCCTCTTCCTTCAGACTGATTTGATGATAACCCGAGTAACAGTCAAGAAAACTCAACAAATCACAGCCTGCCGTTGAATCTACCACTTGGTCGATGCGTGGTAATCCGAAGGGATCTTTTGGGCAGGCCTTGTTGAGGTCCGTATAGTCGACGCACATTCTCCACTGTCCTGTCTTTTTTTGTACAAGCACTGGATTGGCCAGCCACTCGGGATGAAGTACTTCTTTGATGAAACCAGCAGCTAGTAGCTTCTTGATTTCCTCTTTAATAGCTTCTTGCCTATCAGCAGCAAACCGTCGCAGACGCTGCTTGACTGGCTTAGCGTCAGCTCTTACTTGCAAAGTGTGCTCGATCACCTCACGCGTGATTCCAGGCAAGTCAGATGGTATCCACGCAAAAATATCTTTATTTCTTTGAAGGAAGGTGACAAGCTCGTTTTCCTATTTACAATCTAGGTCGACCCCAATGACTACCGTTTTAGTCAGATCATCAGGGGTGAGTACAATTTTCATAGTTCTAACTCCACTGATATTGAGCTTCGAGGTCTTGGGACTCGACAATTGTCCATCTTGTACTTCAGATGCTTGCTGTTTGATGTCGTCGCGCTCCTTGGCAGTGTCGAGTGCTTGGGCAATGTCACAACTCTCCCTATCGCAGGTGAAGGCCTGACGTACATCAAATATGTGTAATGCGGGATATAACTATGCAGAGATATAACTCCATGAGGTCCCGGCATTTTCATCATCATATATGTGTAATGCGGGATTGCCATGAATTTGGACAACGCAGGACGCTCGAGGATGGCGTGGTAAGCCGTGTCGAGATCCGCCACCTCAAAGCTGATATTCTCCGTCCTGAAGTTGTCCTTTGTACCAAACGTGACGGGTAAAGAGATTTGGCCGAGTGGAGTTGCTGATAACTCCGGGATGACTCCATGAAAGGGGCATAACTCGGATTAAGCTTGGATCTTGGTATCTTCATGGCTTCAAAGGTCTTGACAAAGAGAATGTTGAGCGCACTGCCTCCGTCAATGAGAACGCGCTTGAGACGGGTCCCGAGCACTACTGGGTCTAAAACCAATGGATAACGACCCGGGTGCACCACTCGGTCCGGGTGGTCATTGCGATCAAATGTGATGGAGACTTCTGACCAGCGGAGGTAGTGGGGCACACTCGGAGCCGCCATGTTGATCTCTCGATCTGTGAGCTTCTGCTTGCGCTTGGGCTCGTAGCCATGTGGCCCACCGAAGATGAGGTTGAGTTGTTGGTTAGGGCGTTGAAAACCGGGAGGTATGTCATCGTTAGTCTTCTCCTTGCCCTTGTCCTTCCCAAAACCCTCTGGCACATCTGCCGGCTTCAAACCCTTAACCTGTTGCTCGATATACTTCTTGAGCACGTAACAATCTTTGGCTGAGTGGTTACCACTCGGGTGGTAAGGGCACTTCTCGGCGAGTACTTGCTCATAGTGTGAGATCTTGAAGCGATGCTGATGACTGAATCGATCCGTCGCAGCAACAAGTTCTTCGGGGCGCCGTTTTTGATCTGAGGATCGATTAGTGTCTTTGTGGTCCTTGGAGGACTTGTCCTCCTTCTTTTCTATCAGTGAAAGGCTGACTGCTTGTTCCCACGTACCGCCTGAACAGCTTCAGTGGACGCCGCATACATCTTAGCCATCTCAAATAGTCGGCTGACGGTGTGCAGCGGTTTGCGGGTAAATTTGTGGATGAACTCCACGTCTCTGACTCCTTTCCTAAAGGACGCGATAATGATATCATCTTTGACGTCCGGGATCTTGTTCCTTGCTTCTGAGAACCTCTTAATGTAGTCCCTGAGAGATTCGTTGGACCCCTGTTGAAGTCGTAAGAGGTCATATTGGTCTCCCGGGCACTCGTAAGTACCCTAGAAGTTAGCGATGAAAAGCTCCCGAAGCTCTGTCTAGGACCCGATTGATCTACGAGGTAATCCAGTGAGCCAGTTGCGAGCTGAGTCCGATAGCGCCATCGGGAGGTAATTAGCCATGACTCGGCTGTCCCCTCCCGCAGCCCGTATCGCCAAGGTGTAGATGGTTAGCCATGTGCTGGGATCCGTCTTGCCGTCATACTTCTCGATCCCCGTCGGCTTGAATCCTGTCAGCTAGATGACTTGTCGTAGATCGGAGGTAAAGGCAAGGACTCCCTCGTCGAAGTTATCATGCCGAGGAGGTGAAGCATCAAATTGCCGACGACGATATTCATCCCACCGCTCGTCTAATTCCTGTCGCTCGCGCCTATTTTTGTTAATGACGTTACGGAGGTCATGACGGATGATATCCCGAGCGTCCGAGTGGGGCTGGCGCAGGTATTGGTCGTGGTCTTGCCGCAACCTTTCACGCTCTTGGTCCAGTCGGCGCCGCTCTTCGTCGTTCCTGCGTTGTTCTTCCTCTAGTATCCTGAGGTTTCTCTCTCGGTCTGCTCTGCGACTCGGGGGGGTCACCGAGTGACTGGTCTTGGAAGCTTCTCGGTGTCGTGAAGGCGGAGTGGTTTTCGAAGTTGACTCAGCCACCAACTGATTGTGATGTTGGACTCCTATTGCTGAGACAAGGGCCCGAGCTTTGGTCAATTGAGGGGTCAATGATGCCGCTGCTGGCACATTTTCCATGAGGGAAGTCAACAGAGTTTGGGCAGCTGCTATGTTTTGCTGAGGAGTAGTGAAAACTTGATCCCCTTCGTAGATCGTGCTGAGTCATTTGCTGCACCCGTCTGCCAGAATTGGCGAGTCGTCGAGTCGCGGCTTCTCGGGCATGTCCCTCCTCATCTTGAAGTCGTCGTGCTTCGGCTTCCTCAAGCTCTTTTCGTCATCGTTCGTCCTCTGCTCTCGCCGTCTCGAGCTGTTGTTGTGCTTGCTCAATCTCTCGGGCCTGCCGTTCAATATCCGCGGCCCGCTGGGCAAGTTGCTCAGCATTCAGCGGCGAGTTCGTGATTTCGGCCATGAAAATCCCGTGCGGCGGAGAAAAGCTACCAGAGCTACTCTGCTCGAAATCATCGAACTGGATTGATTCGATGAGGAAAGCCACTTGACGTTCTTCTCCCTCACCATACTCAATGGAGTTTCCTGAATCCGAGTCATTATCACTCGGATCCCGCATGCCAGACCACTGGTAATGATAGGCATATAAGTCTGCCCGGAAAAGCATCGCTTTGAGTGACGCGGGTGGTTTCTTATACCAATCTTCCTTGAACTCCAGGTCTCTGCATCCCTTGAAAAATGCTTCTTTGGCTTGATTGTTGGTAACAGCTATTGACACGAAATTCTGCCACCGGCCGATGGAGCGTTGCCGTCGGGTGCGCTGGCCGATAAAGTCTTCTGCGCTCGGACACAGGAAGGCCTGGGAGATCTGGTTGGCTCCAGTGCAGGTCCTAAACGTTGAGATTGCGGGCGTGCCAGTCAGTTTGATCCTGCAACCGACAAGATGTTGTATGTTGATCGTCAGGAAGCCGATCGGCTGTCAAGCCGATGTGTTGTAGCGCCTCCGATTGATGTTGACGATGACAGCTTGGTAGCCGATCTGCTGTCAAGCCGATCCGATGCGCTGCAAGCCGATTGTAGATAGAACGCTGATGGCAATCGGCTGTATGTCAGACATAGATCCAAGTAATCAGATAAACAAGTGAGCTCAATAACAATATCGGCTATAAACAGGATATAACATGAGAAGCCGATACAAAACTTAGATCTAGTCATAGGATAACTCATCGGCTAACCCTCCGATGAAACTACACACATCGAAGCCGATGCACCTAAACCGATCAGCTCTAGTCTTAGCCCGAAGGATCGAGCGGAGTCGAGACAGCTTGCGCCAAGACTATTGCTAACCGATCTAAGCATACCGATGAACAGAATGTATAGTGATGGATATAATAAATCTATTTAAAACAGCATTATGATTAGAGAAATATCGGCTAAGACAGAGGATCAGACCTAACCGAGACAGTTCCAACTAAACCGATGCGTCTCTAAACACGATGCAATTAGAAATAGAATTGAGATATCAGATAGGCAACGTCTGCGTCAGTTGGATCGATATATCGGACCTAACCGAGAAAGTACCAATCATCCCCGATACAGACGCCGTCGACGGAACTTACTTCTTCGCCGGAGATCGAACTAAACCGATGCAGCCCAACTTGGTAGCAAGACCCCGATCTCGACTAATCTATACAAAGATCCTAAAGCGAACCTTTGTAGCCCCGATAGAACAGTCAAGAACCCGACGAGTAGGTTAAACCTAGCATGAGCTAGGGTGGCAGTGCACCGAAAAGTAGTATTGTTGATGTGGAGCTTTCTTTTACAGGGACCCCTGGCATATAATTTATACCCTTGGGTCGACTGAGTCCTAGTAGGACATGACTCGATCGGCTTGCTATGTGCAGCCTTTACAAGAAAGGAAACTAACAAACCTTCCTAATTACATAAGGAAATATCTAAAACATGCCTAATTAATAGATAGAATTAAACTGCCAATCCACGGTCTTCACGATTCCTTCCTGATTTCGGCCTCTTCTTTCCATCGGCTTGTTGCTTGACCGAATCCAGTAAAGTATCTACCAAATTTGGCAATTTTCCAAATTCTGGTGTCAACAGTATCCGATTGCTACAGTGATCGGACTGCTACAATGTTCCGAATTTCCTTGTTGCTTGATACTGGCTTGCTGAAATCCTTCCTGATGTATATGCATATCGGCTTGATGAAGAAATATACCAAAATTAGCTCTGTCATACCGATCCGTTTGTCTTGATTTCGATTCAATAATCTTTTACTTCAGTATCGGCTTATTTTGGGCCAAATCCAAATTCTGGTGTCAACAACAGCCGGCTTGTCTTCCATGATTGCATTGAAGCGACGAAGGTAGACGTGGAAGGGTTCTTCAATCCCTTGGAGTAGTTAAGCTAGTTCCTGGTTTGGCGTCAATGCCGGTTGAGGTTCTTTGTGCTTTTGCTGCCAGACCTTCTTGCGAGGTGGTGAGCGGGGCGCTTCACTCGGCGTTGAAGGTTGCTGACGCTTGGCTTTTTCCCTTCGCTGCTTGTATCCTTCTTCGCGCTCATGCCTTTCTAATTCCGCGTCCTCCCGCAGGCTTCTTCACATGGCGGTGATCGGGCCGGCTTCCTTCCTTGGCTCCAAGTACTGGGTCTCAGGCGACCCAGAAATATTAGCCAACCGCATCAAGTCCTTGATGCTCTTGGGCCTATCAAGATACCACATCCGGACCATATCCTGGTTTCTCAGCCCGTGATAAAATTGGACAAGGCCAGCTGATCTGAGATAGGCCTGACTTGCTCAAGTGCTTGTAGGAAGCGCCGAGTGAATCTACTGAATGATTCTCCCGGCTCTTAAGACAATTCGCCGAAGAGGCGATACGCTTCGGAGTTATTGGTGGTGTTGAAAATCGGACTCCGAGGTTTTTGGGTCGGAGTGATCTGGGTGGGCTGAGTCCGAGTCAGTGTAGGCTCACGTGGTTGTAGCTGAGTCGGAGTTGACTCCGGATCGTTGATCGGTGTCGGAGTTGACTTGGGCGCTGGATCTATAGGTGGAGTCGACTCTGGTTCCAACATCTCGGCGTCCATCGGTTTGCTTCTCAATCTGCGGGATGCGCGATGCCTAGCGGATCGACTCTGCTTCTTTGGCATGGGTTGATAGCATCCCGTGATCTTGATGGCGCCATCGTCGACTCGGGAGATCACGCGACTCAAGAGGTGAGTCGTTTGTTCAACGACGTTGGGGAGACCCATTGGGAAAGTGAAGGTGTCGGCTGAGTTGATCTCATCTGCCCGAGTCTTGAGTTCTCCATTGGAGTCGGCGATGAAGCTGAAGGAGCCAAATCGAAGCCTCGTCCCAGGGGAAACGATCGATCCGGCGAACTTGGTTGTTGATGAAGATGACATCTAACTTTTTGTCGAGGAATCCGGCGAACTCCCCTACCTGGCGCGCCAACTGTCGGTGTTTTGTACCGGCTGTAAACTATATGGGGCTACGCACGAACTCGAAAGCTAGATGGTGACAGAACACAAGGATTTATACTGGTTCAGGTCCTCCGATGGAGTAATAACCGTAATCCAGTCCGGGGGAGGTATTCCTCCGAGTTTTGTATAATTGCTTATACTTGTGTGTTGTGTATCTTCGACGTCCTCGGCCTCTCTTTATATAGGGAGAGGGAGCCGAGTCATCTAGGAATCCTAGCCCTAGACGGCTTAGAGTTTTCTTATCTGTTACAATACACACCCGGCCGAGTACCGTAGAATACAAGGCAAGGCCCAACCGGGTGGTTTATCTCTTTACATATACGAACTCCGAGTTACATACGACTCAGGATATGCCTTATCTTTAGGATTGCGCCATGGGAAACAAGGCATTGATGGGCCGAGCCTCTCTGCTTTCCTTCTATCAATGATGAGGACATAACTAGCTCGGATATGAGCATGACTACCTTATATATTCATCAACCAAAGGTGCATATGTTATATGCTAGATTTACTTATTATATATTTGAACAAATATTGCTACACAATGAATTTCGTGTGTTGTCATTTGCAGAGGTACTT
>CM002479.1:6028529-6038608 GCA_000325765.3 Leersia perrieri
TGAGGAAAATAATGAGTACCAAATGCTTGGCAACAGTCTTGACGACAAGCACGTACTCGAGATAATTGAGAGTTTACTTTTATACAATCACTAAAAAAATTGAGCATGTAAAAAGCTCATAAATAATATGGAGCAAAGCTCAATGATAAATTCTCAATTTTTAATAGAGCAAATAAATTTGGGAAAGAGTGTTTACACCTTCTTATCTATATGTTTGGATATTTTATCTAACCTTGTAACTAACGGATGTGTTGCATTATAAATCGTTGAATACATGAAATCTTAGTGCTGACTTGAGCTTGATTACAGTATTTTTGTTTCATGTTTATACTCTAGTACCATGCTTACTATGCTAATGGTAGATTTATTTCACTTGTCTTGCAACACATGTTCTTGTATTGCTCTAGGTATGTTTCAAAGCTCTCAAACAAAAATAAAAAGACATAAATATAGCATATTAATTTTGTGATTCTCTCTTTTAAAACTCTTGATGAAATCATTGTCAAAGGAGGAGAAAATATACAAAATGCATGGTTCTTGAAAGGGGGAGAAAAAGAGAAAAATCGATTTTAAAAATAGTCGATTTTATGAAAAGGGAGAAATTCTTTCTTTTAAAAAGGGGGAGAGTTTTTCTTTGTCACTTTTGTGATTTTTGAGCAATATGTGCTTTTTGATTTTAACACCAATTTGCATTTTGAAGTTTGTTGCCAATGTGTTCATCAAGGGGGAGATTGTAAGATTAAGGTTTTGATTAATATTTTGTGATGAACAAATTGGTTTTATAAATAATAAATTAAATAAAATTGGTTTGGAATGTTTGAGGTTATTGGTGTGAGTGCGTGTGGCTAATGTGGGTCAGGTTGCGAATCTGTGTCCAGAAATGGTTGTTTGTCTATTGTGTGTAGGTGACTTGAGGTCAAGGCTTGGTCAATGGCGAGGACTGAGACTAGGTTTAGGGAGGAACTGAGGTCTGGAGCAATCAGGATGCCATGTGACAAGATTGGACTAGAGTCAGATGTCTTGAGGTTAACTTCGGTCAACGGTAGGATCGGGAGTAGACTCAGGTGGAGTCTAGGTCCGGAGCAATCAAGGATGCCGGGTGACGAGGTTAACAAAAGATGACACACGGTGGAGGGACACCGTGTGGGTGATGTGTTTCTAACTGGGCTTGACATGATTTGGAGATGGTTGCTACAGTACATGAGGTACTGTAGCATACATATGGCATGTATATGTATACGTACGTGTGCATGGCGATGGTTGTGATGATGCATGGCTCACGTATGTGCATGGCTCGGGGCAGCACGTGTGCACGTGTGCAGCTTATGCATGGATGTGTATGGTGCTTAGCGCATGTGCCTGCGTGAGTTGGTGATCAACTCGTGGTGATGCAAGCGGAATTGGACAAGACCGAGCGAGAGTCCGACTTGAGGACGGGAGGCAGCCGGCTTAGGTTTTTGTTTTGTGAAAAAGAAAATTGTAATAGAGTCATATTAGGAATTGAGTCCTAATAGGAGTAGGAGATATTTGATATAAATATCGAGGGAGGCTTGACCATGAGGGTAAGCCACGATTAAGAGATTTGTGAGAGCTCTTTGTTTTAGGGTTTTGAGAGGAGTGCTGTTTTTGCACTTTGTAAACACGTACTGAAGCAATAAAGTTAATCTACAAGATCTTCGATATTGTGTTCTTGTAACGGTTCCAGCATCCCGACGGTCCGACAGGCGGTATAGGAGCTGTCGGACCGGCTACGCGGTCAGACCGGATTTTGACAGAGGAAAAGGTAATTTTTAATTCCGCAAAAAGTTACTGATTTTGGGTGTTCCAACCATTCACTCCCTCTGGTTGGTTTGTTCTATCTATTGTGACCTACATCTACTGTTACACTATTGCTCATGCATAGTAGTAGACGTAAATATATATTGAATCTAGCACGACACATGCAATGACTTGGCTAGTTATAGCGAGCTAGCTAGCGGCCCAGCCAGTTTATATAGTAGTCTTGACTGTTCATTTTAGATTATCATATAATGTTATAAGTAATTAATAGATGCATATATATATGATGTATGATACATAAATGCGACTAAACTAACTAATTTGTGGTGTACACGTAATCACGTAAATATATATTTTGCATTTGTATGTATGCATAGGAATGATGATCATCAATGATGCCACAAATGATTAATTGTTTCGGTCGTTTGGGAACAAAATTATATTTTGAACCAAGAAACTATTTGGTTGGACCAAGAGTAGATACTACACTGACCAACAACAATTGATATC
Organism: Leersia perrieri; assembly: GCA_000325765.3. Classification (NCBI taxonomy): domain Eukaryota; kingdom Viridiplantae; phylum Streptophyta; class Magnoliopsida; order Poales; family Poaceae; genus Leersia; species Leersia perrieri. The sequence goes on from CM002479.1 coordinate 6,030,819, forward strand.
GATACGCAACAGTATATTTTTGAACAAAAAAACACTGGCTAGGTGTGGCTTTCTCACTCGTTAGTTAATTTGCATGCGGACGAGTACTTTTATTAGCAATGTGACGTCATTTTTCTAATTTTTTACTACCTACGGATAGTTGCACACTTACATTAGTTATGAGAAGAGATCAATACTAGAGTGTTTCAAGAACAGATAAGTGAAGTGCCATCCACTTTAATTTTAGTTTCTCTAGAAGATAAGCCATACGCTGGAAGGATCGATGCATGAAGTATGGAAATTAATTAACATCGATCATTCCGATAAAAATTAAAAAGAGTATAAACCTAGAGGTAAAATACATTTACCTTAATTAATTTGATGCACGTGGCTATGAACCTGAAGGTTCATTGACAGCCTGCCCAGCACGGTCAGGGCGTTTAGTGCCTCTCTATTTACTAGTACTACAGTGTAGTGCAGTGTGTTTGTTAGATACAGCACTTGAGTCTTGTGCCTGCACGTGGCTCAGAGAATCACGGCGCTCACTCACGTTATGTAGTCGAGGGCATCCTTGCATACTTGTCGTCGAGGAGACGAGTTTCCCAATTCCATATCGAGCCGTATTATAGAACACGAACATCGGGCGTCTCACAAATTGAAAGGATCATACCCTGAGTGACTTGTACAAGGCTCCTGATGTCTTCCAAGCCCATACCATCCAACGTGTACTTCTCCATTGCTACTCTTCATATATACGGGCTGTTTGGCAGCGCTATATACTTACTTCTCATGCATCCTAAACGCATCAATTTTCATATCATGGAAAATACTACTGGACGTTGACGACGACAAGAATATATAGGACCAACCTGTTGGGCCCTGGGGTGTAAGAGTTGTTGTGAGCGGTTGTCTATTTATACGTGGTTTATAAAAGGCAACATATTCACTACACTTCAGGTTAATCAAATATGTATCTATATATATATGCTTCTTCCACAGTCAGATCGTATCGCGCACAAACAAGCCCCTGGCTCACCACTCGATCACTTGTCATTAGACACTGAACACGGTCAATCTTCATGATGAACACTGTTTGAATCATCATCAACACGTACGTGCCCACGAGATCATGCACCAAAGATCAGAATTTTTTTAAGACAAAAGATTTATCTCGTATATATATTAAGAGAGTTTTTATGGTCCAATAAATAGTATCTCAAGATATTGGTATCTCGAAGTACCAAAACATAATCTAACCATTAATTTTTAGGTGGTATGATGAATTAACAGCTAGATTTTAATCTAACCATTCATTTTTAGGTGGTATGATGAATGACGGCTAGATTTTGTCATGGTATCTCATGGTACTGATACCTTAGGTACTATTTATTGGACCGTAAAAAACTCATATATTCATAGAGTAGAGTAAGTGAGAAAGTACAAGTTATGTAAAGACTATATCAAATGTCATAGCCTGCAAGAAAGCTAGAAAAAATTACATGATCTCCCTGAAAGGATTTAACTCACTGAACTTAACCATTCCTGCTTTCACCCCAAGCCCTAGCCTACTCTTTGATCTTGGCTAGGACGATAGTCGGCGTCGAGACAATGCTTCTAAAGATTCTAGCATGACAATTAACTTTAGAGGTAGACGAGGCATGTTTAGTGACGCCAAGAGGCAAAGCCACCACTCCTCAATTGAGTGGTAATGGATCCACTCATCAATATGGAGGTACGTATTTGTCCACCTTTGAACTTCTTCCTAGGATTCTCTTGGAGAGTCTACATCTGGCCGGAAGGTGTAGTGCCGTCTCATCTTCAATTCATCATAGGGGGCAAATTTTGTTGGTTCTTTCGCCCTCTTTTTTCTTTTTAATTCTATCTGTAGTCCAACTCTGTTTTAACATGATCATTTAAATTCTTTAAAAACAAGCATTAATTCTGGAATTTCCCAGACATGATATGTTGATCGATCTTTCTCATATATATATATAGTACAAGAGACCAACCTGACATATACATATATATTGTGTTTTTCTATCTGTCTGTATATATATATATATATATATATATATCCAAGTCGATCAACCTCTAGTGGATCAAGTTCATAAAAGATGTATACTACATGATAATCTCGAGATGATCACAACAAGCAGTGCACTAGCTCTGCAGGCTCGTTTGGGTGGACAGGATCGCCGTTGATCTTGTGAACCAATTGAGTTCAAAAAAAAAAATTGTTCTTGCTACCCGATCATGCACGCTGCGCCGGTGGCCGTCAGGCTGCCTTTGGTATATCTCTTGTTGAACTTGCGGCTAAAGCCGCTAAACGTGAGGGTCATCCGCAACGACGTGCGTATTTGATCACATGAATTGTTCCTGGTGCCTTCCATGCTTAAACTAATATATTGCTGGAGCCAACCATAGGCACTAAATTCACTAAAGTAATACACGAGCTGATCGAGTAGCTTGCAGTCGTGCACATCACTTGTACACACACAAATGCATGGCCAGCGACCTTGCTTCTCTTTCAGTATTCGATCGACTGTCTCTCTACTTTGCCTGCCTAGTTAGCTAGGTTTGAGTTTCTGAAAGAAGGAAAAATTATGTAGCGACCATGCTGCTGTTCTTGAGTATATAGTACAGACCGAGATATATTGTTAGGCCAGCTGGGAGCAGAGATCATCAAGTGCAAGCCGCTTCGTTAACTAGTTGCAGTTGACTCTTCTAGCTTATAGCCCAAGTATCTCTGATATATGATCCTTTCAGAATGTATTCAGAATTAAAATTAACTTATTTCGTTTTTAACTAAATTATAATATAAATATTACAATATTTTTTTAAAATGTTAGAAAAATATTTTGGATGTTCGGTTTAAGGGAACTAGCACGTAACCCACACAATTACGCGGCTACTAGCATCTATACAGATTTATATTGACGTGATCTTTGTTTATTGGTTCGCTTTTTATTGGTACGTCAACTCATTTGTCTCTCTCACTTTGTCTATATCGCTATTGCATGCTCGTCCTTTTGTCGTTTTTGTCACTACCGCTCGATTTATCTCATCCATCATCATTGCCATTGCGGTTCTATTTTCACTCAATTGGTTCTCCGTAGCTCTTGCATACTCAGTTGTTGCATCATGGACCGTGTGTTTCGTTTCCGTCGGCACTACTTGTGCATGCTTCCTACTACAGCGCGGATGGTTTGAGCTCGCCCGTCCCATGCTACTCACACCATTCGCTAACTCCACGACTCATGCTTTCTCTCCCGCTACCACTTATGTGTAGTTTCCCATCATTGCAGCCTTCGTAGCTCGTAACTGCTCACCGCCGCCGTCGATATGGTTTATTCTTTCCCATCAATCATGTTTGTTGCGTTCAAGAATCGTGAGTGCTCGCTCACTGTCGTCATCGCTTGTTCTTGCTCGCTTGCGGTTATTGCTCTGCTCATAACCGCTCAACATGTACGCACTACTAGTCCATGTGTTCCATATTGTGTTTTCTAGGTAGGGAAACAAGAAAAATCATCTCATAGGGATATGCGCCACAGGAAAAAACTCACTGGGAACTGGAAGTGCCATACGGTTTCTGTTGCAAAAGTGTTGGGGAAAGAAGATACCCCTACGGTTTGAATCAGTATGGATCCTTGCTGACATAGCAGTGAATCCAAGAAATAAAGGCAGTTCCCCTACGCTTGCTGACATGGTAGGGATATTTTGATTCTATATTAATCTGTCCCCATTTCCCGCCATCCCATTCAATTTATCACAATATTTAATTAAATTAGCAAAATTTCATAAATTAAAAAACACCTAATAAGCATTACACCAAATGTTTTGACAAAAGTACCGGTCAACACAAGATCCAAATTCAATATACCATAATCTGGTTCAATGCAAGCTCCAACACTATTTTCAAGTATGTTGCTTTGATAAGGTTAGATGTCACATAATCAAAATACATATGAAGTCATACTTCTATCAGGTTTCTAGCTAAAGCAGTGGCTACAAAAACCTGAATATAGTCTACCAGAAAAAGGGGTTGAATTAAAAACATGCATTAAGGCCCACAATTTCAATATTGTTAAATCAAAATGGACCCAGATCATCCAAGTCAGGGGAACAGTTTCCACCACCGTTGCCAGAAGCATGAACATGTCCTCCAAACATGCCTTGAAAATTTATGGCCAAGGTATCCTCCGGGTTGTCTTCACCAACATCTACACCACCTTGATTGTCTTCTTTAGCTGCAGTCCCACCATGACTCACACGTGCTTGCTCTTCCCCGCTTGTCTTCTCATAGTTGCTCGCTTCTTACGTGCAAGTAGGTACTATTGTGCAACTACAACACTTATACATGCTTTTCTGTCGCTGCTGCTCTTCTCGTGGTTGCTTGCGAATTCTTTCGCGTCTCGAGCATGCTCGTCTCTCATCATTGCAATTGGTCCAAGAGAAAGATGCATATTGGGGCTTCTATTTTTCATGACCACTTCTTTCAATTCTTGTTTTCTAATTTCTAATTTTAGCTATTGTTGTAAATTGTATTTCTATATGCATTATGGACTTTTATTTTTATTAAAAAATATTTTATTTTGTTAATGCATTTTATATGGAGTCTTTACTCTCAATCAAGCTGAATTACTTTCATTCCAAATTTTATTTGTTTCTTTACTATATTTCTATAAGGGCGTTATACTCTTTCGAGCTGGAGGATTATTTTTTTATTTTTATTTCTGAACTTTAGTTATTTTAAATTGTATTTATATAAGGTGTCTAGAATTTTTTAGACATTTCTTATTTTTATTAATATTGAGTTTTGATAAATCATAGTTTTACACATGCATTCTACACAACATTTTGAATTTTTTATCTTTTTAATTCTAAATTTTAGCTATTTCTAAATTATTTTTCTATATGTACTCGATCTTAACTCTTTTTTTTTCCTACCTGACCCGAACATCGAAACGATTTCCTTAATTGATCCTCAGCGATTGGTTCACTTCGAGACATATTTTTAGCTTCATTATTAGTCTCTAGAGATTTTGAGCCTTTGAGGATTATTGTGTGTTCGTGTAAACAAAATAACTTTACAGCTTACTACGAAGATCGATCGACGTTCTCTACTGCAGTGTTCTACTAGTTCAATCAGATATGTTCGTTCTTCGTTGGGTATATCCTGGGTTTAAATGAATTACCACGAAGATCGATCGGCGTGCTCTACTGCAGTGTAGTAATGTAGTGTATGTCAGTTGTGATATTTCAGCAAGTGAATCTCCATTGTCCATTGTCCATTGTCCATTGTCCAGATCACTAGCTCGTATATACAGCATCGCATTCAAGCGACGATGGTGAACTCTTGTGCATGTACCAGGCTCCAAGAACAGCGACGCTCACTGATTGATGTTCTCGACTCGAGGGAAGACCGTATTGCATACTCGTCGGCATGGAGACAGGTTTCCTAGGCCAGATCGAACACAAGCAACAGTCTCCTGATACCTGAAAAGGAACACCCTAGGTGTACAAGGCTCCTAATGTCTTCCAAGCCCAACCAACGTGTACTTCCATTGCTACTCATTGTATGTGTTCCTCCATGCACATATATATATAGTGCATCTAGCTTAATTGGCGCAACAACTTAATTGGCTAGCTAGCTGGTTGGTAATTAAGTATATGCATGGGGGTAATATTACTAATATTATAAATTTAACCTTCAACAGTTGTTCTGCGTTATTGAATGTTATGTATATTTGTAAAGAGAAAGTAGGTTCATTTAATGTCCAAAATGTAGGATCAAAAACAAGAAGACAAACCAACTATAGGGGGGTGAATAGTTGAAACACCTAAAACCAGTAACTTTTTGCGGAATAAAAATTACCTTCCCTCTGTCGCAAGTTGGTCTGACCGTAGTGTCTAGGCCGGTCTGACCGTGCCTACACCTCCGGTCCGACCGCACCGCCGGTCTGACCGCGCCGACGCCGGCGGTCTGACCGTCGGGGCCCTGGAACCGTCGCTAAAACACGATATCGAAGAAGTTATAGATGTAGATCAACTTTATTACTTCAATATGTGTTTACAAAGTGCAACCACAGCACTCCTCTCCAAAAACTCGAACTAAATCGAATCCTAGGCTCAAACCCTAATTTTACAACTTGTCTCACTAAAAAAACGTAATATGAGAAGACACACCCCTCTCATATAAATACCCACGAATATGGCTGTGCAAAGCCACGAATTCCACTTGTACAAGACTCCTACTCCAATTAGGAAACCTACTTGTACAAGAAACCAACTCTATTCTTCCTTTCCAAACTTAAACTCCTTCCAAATTTGACTCCAACTTCCATACGCACACATTCCCTCTTGTATGCCATATGGAATCTTCACTTCCACGTGCATTATCCTCTAGCCTTTTAGTATCCCACATGATCTCTTGATCCTCTGGACATCAACTTCTCCCAAGTAGACTCCGATCCATCACCGGCAATACTCTCTCGAAGCCTCAAGCGATACCTACACATGAATCAACCAAGAAACCATAACCGAGCACAAGTTCTCACCAACTTGACTCATTGTTAGCACACAACAGTATTATCCACGAATAGAAACCATCAAGAAGTCGTATCCATCACGCAAACTTGAAATCCAAGAAATCAATTCTAAATCAACTCAAATCGGACACAGTCGGTCAGACCGCCACCTTAACGTCAGTCAGACCGGTCCGATAAAAATCCCGATTTGCGTACTGTATCCAGCCGGTCAGACCGCCGGTACAACTCCGGTCTGACCGGGACCATCCCAAAAAAACACGTCTCAACCAAAAAATCTAAATATCTATAAACCAAATTAATAACCAGTTGTTCATCACAAATTATATAATCAAGACCATTGATTTTACAATCTCCCCCTTGATGAACACATTGGCAAACCCATTTATTTGTGATTTTTGTTTGATGTAGCAAAAAGCAACGAGTGCTCAAAAAAAATTTTCTCTTTCTCACTTTGTTCTCCCCCTTTTGACAATGAGATCAGCAAGATAGCAATTTTAAATGTGAGAGCTTTGAAATATATCTAGATCTATACAAGGACATGTGTTGTAAGACAAGTGAAATAAATCCACCAACTAGCATAACAAGCATAGCACTAGAGTATAAACATGAAACAAAAATATTGCAATCAAGCTCAAATCAGCACTAAGACTTCTTGTATTCAATGATTTATAATGCAACACATCCATTAGATACAAGATTAGATAAAATACCCAATCATATAGACAAGAAGGTGTAAACACTCTTTCCCAAATTTATTTGCTCTATATAAACATAATTGAGAATTATTTGTGAGCTTTTTACACGCTCAACTTTTATCATTGATTGCATAAAGGTAAATCTCTCAATTATCTCGAGTACGTGCTTGTCGTCAAGACTGTTGCCAAGCATTCGGTACTCATTATTTTCCTCACTGCGAATATGCCTTTGTCGTCAAGACTGTTGCCAAGCATTCGGTACTCATTATTTTCCTCACTGCGAATATGCCTTTGTCGTCAAGACTGTTGCCAAAGGTTACATATTCATTTTTACCTCTCATAAAATAAAAACACACAATTTTTTTCATTATTTGCACTTGCGGCATTTAAAGAGCATTTAGGAAGTGAAAAACCTTGCATTGCATATATAAAAGCATATATTATCCAAACGAGCACTAACTTCAGACATCGCATATTTTCTCAATTCAAGTAAAAGAATTTAAGTGTCATGCATCATCTCCCTTAAAAACAATATCCAAGCTTCATATAAATACTAAAATGCAATACA
>CM002479.1:6038708-6078521 GCA_000325765.3 Leersia perrieri
GTACAAGAAACCAACTCTATTCTTCCTTTCCAAACTTGAACTCGTTCCAAATTTGACTCCAACTTCCATACGCACACAATCCCTCTTGTATGCCATATGGAATCTTCACCTCCACGTGCATTATCCTCTAGCCTTTTTAGTATCCCACGTGATCTCTTGATCATCTGGACATCAACTTCTCCCAAGTTGACTCCGATCCATCACCGGCAATACTCTCTCGAGGTCTCAAGCGATACCTACACATGAATCAACCAAGAAACCATAACCGAGCATAAGTTTTCACCCACTTGACTCATTATTAGCACACAACAGTATTATCCACGAATAGAAACCATCAAGAAGTCGTATCCATCACGCAAATTTGAAATCCAAGATATCAATCTGAAATCAATTCAAATCGGACACAGTCGGTCAGACCGCCACTTAACGTCGGTCAGACCGGTCCGATAAAAATCCCGATTTGCGTACTGTATCCAGCCAGTCAGACCGCCGGTACAACTCCGGTCTGACTGGGACCATCCCGAAAAAACACCTCTCAACCAAAAATCAAAATATCTATAAACCAAATTAATAACCAATTGTTCATCACAAATTATATAATCAAAACCATTGATTTTACACAAAATGTGCATACAAAATCGATCAATGCTTTCTATTTTCTTAATATAATTTTAAAAACTAAAAGTTATTAAGTACATGTTTATACTCATCTTGGAGTATCAATTATTGTTTTCTATGATTTAATAAATTCAAGATTCATTTGAGCCCAAAATTTTTAGTTGCTACACGGTTCTGTGGATTTTCCATTATTTTATAATGCACACTTTTCACTCTGATTTGGTTCATCAATTCAACATTTCAGCTTATAGGGATAATACACATAGCACTTCTAAATTTCTTCCAAAAAAAATCTGCACATAAGTTTATATTTCCTTGTCCTGATATCCAACTGTTTAGGCAAGACACTCACCCAAGTTTAGCCTCAATCATCCCATACAGGTAACATATCAGCTTGCAGCCGGATTTACCATTCAAATTCCAGATCAACTCAAGATCTATAGAATTTCTTTTCCCAAAAAAAAAAACACAATCAAAATGCAAGACTGGCCAATCTGATCGTTGGAGCTACCCTACAGTTCTATAATTCTATTCATATTGCTAGGATTCCCTATATCTTAGATATTCAGAAATCTGAAGCCAATAACTGCCCTTGAACATCCAATGGTAGTATGTATCCATCATGTCGTGTTAATCAGACATTACTTTCATAAATTTCTAAAAAAATGCATAACTAACTACATCATAGCACTTATTAATTCTCATGTCCTGATGTTCTGATTCCATTCAGTTTTGGTGAAACATGGTAATGATATATATATAATCTTGTAAGGGTAGAGTTCAAGATCATCCCAAGTGTAATCTCACTACTTCTGATATGAGTACAAAAAAAAGGGTAGAGTTCAAGATCATTCCAAGTGTAATCTCACTACTTCTGATATGAGTACCCAAAAAAAAAATCAAACTCCATGAATAACCAATCTGATTATTGATTCCATGCATATGCTTTTCTTACACCTAGCTCTAATTTTTGTATACCATGTTGTATATCTCAGTACCCAATGTTTCCATCAATCCTCTCTCCACTCTAGTGCTAAATTAGCACTGCTAATCAAGCCTCACATCTGCATCAAAAAAAAAAGTGCGTCAATAGTCTCCAATTCTCATGTCCTGCTGGCTTGACTCACCTGTTCATTTCCCAGATTCAAATATGTTGCTTATATAGCCACTCGTGTTTAAAAAAAAGAAAAAAGAAAAAAAAGGATGTATATCAGGAGGTAGATATATACAACCTTATGCTGCTGTCATTAATGTCTCAAATTCAATTAGCTGTTGCAAGTATCTGTACCTCCAAAAGAAAAATTATCAACAGACTTCAGTGTATACATTCCAGAATTAACTTTACAAGATCTTCCAAATACAAATATGCCAGTATGCTATTCAATTATTTCAGAAGCAATGAATTACAAATTATCTCTCTATAATTAGATTGCCAAAACTAACATGTTATGTCAGGCCTCTAAACTAACATCTGTCATCAAAGAAAAAAAAAGGGATTGATTTGTTCAGGATGTCCTACCGTTTGGTTTTTTCTTGTTTTCTCCATGGTTCTTGTTAGGAGATCGAATGCGCAGTAAGTATATCCTGGAATGTATGTCTGCACATCTTACACTAGAGTCTCTACAAACTGCCTAATAGACTATCAATTATCCATATTCCAATCCAAAGGCGATGAACGCTGAAAACTCAATAATAGCTGAAAACCTGTTACTGTGGTCTGTTACTGTGGTCGAAAGTTGAGAGGGCTCCTTCGGCACGCTGTTTTCTGATGCTGTCCGCAATTCCAAAATGGGGTTATTCGGTTATGTGCCAGTGCCACTTATTCCCTGATAGCAGCCTCTGTTTTCTCTACCTCCCAAAGGCTACTATTTCTCTAACATCCGATGCTTATATGAACTTGCATGTTTTCCAAAAAAAAAAAAATGAACTTGCATGAGGCTAGCCAGGTGCTGGATGCCGAAATACTTCCATGCCAAGCCTCTGTTTTTTTCTGCTTCAAATGCAAGCCTAATGCCTCGGTCCTGTGGCATGGCACCTGGCCAAAATCAATTCGGTCAATATCACCACACATTCAAATGTATGGCCTTGAACGTTTTAAGACTCCGAAATCCATCACCGTTGATCATGTGACATGGCCTTGTTTTTTTCAAATGAACTGCTTGAAGATGATGCGAGTTTCACGTATTGATATAGAAGAATAAAAATACGAGCACATAGACCTAGAAGGCTATACAAAAAACATCCACACGTTGACAGCACCAATGACCAGTAGACCACCGTCGCTGGCCACCGCCTACGACATCGCCCACCATCGACACATTCGGTCACCATGGAAGCATGCCACCACCAGATCGAACTTCCACTGTATTTGTGCCTGCCGTTGAGGCACTCATCGTGCCCGGCACCCAGGGTCACCTGCTGCCGCATCCATCACCTGCTGAGAGACACCTCGTTTCACCAGCCATAATAGTGCACCCACGCCTCTGCCAATGCGCCATCTGCCTTGCTCACACCAAACGCACTGAAACCATCCTTACTAGCATCCGACATGGCCGCACCCGCGTCGATCTTTGCCTGTTGCTGCAATAGGACCCTAGCTAGATCCACCGCGGAGGCGATGGATGCGCAGTAGGACCGGCGCCGGTATGTTTGATGCATGGGATCTACTCACAGCTACCTCGCATGCCTTGGCTGGTGTCATGGTTCTCCCCTCGACCACTGTAACTTATGGCTAGGAGAGGGCATGTTGTAGAGCAAGAGCGAACCATTCCCTACAAAACCACATAACAGGTACCAGTCGAATCCGATGCTAGTGCCCACAGCAACAAGATGAAACCATTGCAATATTAATAAATAAATTTATACCTTTATGTTACAATTGTGGGTAATCTCTAGATAGCAACCTTCAAGAAAAATCAGCAGCACCAGGATATATACGTGTAGCTAGAACACCAAACCACAAGCAGCAATTTGGGTCTAGGAACAGAACTCCCCATCGTCAACACCTTCAACATAAACTTTAAACCAAGGAGGTAAAAAAATAACAATGGAATGTGAGTACTTTCATACTCCGCAAACCACGGGAAATATATAATATGCAAGCTTCAAAGAACGGCTAGTTTTATGTGTAAATTAATTTTTCTAAAATTTATAAGTGTGAGTAGATATAAAACATTTGCAAAGAGACTCATCATGTTAATCCCTTACTAGTTGCATTGCAACAATTGAAACAAATAAGCATAATTTTAGTTCACAAATTCTCATATTTATCCGCATGAGCCTTTACAAACCACAACATTCTTTCTTCCTACATGGAAACACAACACCTGCAAATTCGTTTCCCGCATGGAAATCAAACAACTCCGCTTCCCGTAAGGGAGCCCAGCCATGTTACCAATTGACATCTTGGGTCACACATGCCCATTTGGTGACCACGCAGGTCATCCGTCGGTCACAAATACTAACTCTGGCAACAATTACCATAACCAGATATTATATTTCTCAAACCACGGGCAAAAAAATCTACGCTAAGGAAATCACCTTACATTTGTCCTTGACCGTGGACACGGCTGTTCGAACAGTTTACACTCTGTAGAGGTTGCACAATTTACTCACTTGACACGCGACCAACATCAGACTATTCACGTAGCCTTCATCCACTTAGGTACACTCGGGGATACTCAAGGGTCACGTACCTCCCCCACAGGCAAGGTGTCATCATCCCCGGATCCAAAACCTCCCATGTAGGCAAAGGTCTCGGTGATCCAACGCACACAAGATATACGATAATCATGAACCGACCAAGTACTCATCCAGGAACGTACCCATATTACTCTTGTGGTCATTATGTAAGATGCTTGGATGGAATTCCCAAAGGAATTGATCCTTATACGTGAGCACAAAATCTTATTAGACATGTGCAGTTCTGGATCACAAGTTTTCTCCCAGACTCTTCACTTTGCAAACCATTTACCAAACCCATTTCTCAACCATTTTTCCCAAAGTCGTAGTATGGTACCTGAGTGTATGAATATACAAACATACCTCCTTGGTGGAGTGACAAAGATTAAGGTTTAATCCAACACCTATGGAAAGTAATGCAACAAACCAGGTAGGTCCATCGATTTCATAAATTGAGCCCCGCCAAATTAATTGTTCACATCACACAGGCAATTTGTAATCATTGTATTTATAAACGTGGAGAATTATGATCAAACGGTGGCTTGCCTAGGTGACGGTCTTGCAGTCTTCATGTTCCAAAGAAAACTATATTATATCTGATATGCGACTGACAAAAGAAGGCCATTGGGCTGTAGGTCTTCAAGTTGTCTTGGTCCAACACCTCGGACAAAAACTCCCAAAATATTCGCTACGTGAGCAACACAAGAAAACCCTTCAAATAAATCAATACATTATAAAATAATAGTGCCATAGGTTAGATCTCTTTTCTAGAAGAAATTGGAGAGTTGAACTAGGTCAATCGGACTTACGGATACGAACGTATGATTTTTAGAAGATCAAAAGGAGTTTCTGAAAAGTTGAAACTGGATTTAGTTGTGTTCTGTAAAAGAATGTCCTTAAAAACATTCTTCACTGGCTAGTGAGGTCAGGTAGGGCTGAAAACGGAGCGAATACAGACGGATAATATACGTGCCATATTCATTCTCATCTTTTTTGCCGGATGCAGATATGGATACGGATAACTCGGATACGGAAACAAATACAGATTATCTCGAATACGAATAAGGATCGAATATAGTCGGACACGAATACGAAAACAAATATTTCTCGGAACATACAAACCACTCAAACCGTTTGTTCAAACAAATAGTACCGCATATATGTAGCTAGTTTAATCAAAATATTTATCATTTTAGGACACACCACAAATTAAATACATTATTTTGAGTCTAAAATAAAAGCTGACACCTATATAAAAAACCAACGCCAACAATATATAATATAGGTACTGATAGGGATGGAATTGGTACTGTCAGGATATTGGAAATGGAATTATCGGACGGAAATATACCGATACCGATATCCTTTTTTCTTTTGTTATTTTATTGCATCATTATGAAGTAACATATAAAAAAAATTTTCTTATACATCAATATTTTTTTATGTAATAGAGTACGTATAAGTTGTGTCGTATAAGTTTCAAGAATTTTGGAAACGATTTACAGTTTTCTATATGTTAAATGAATTTCTACATGGTTATCAAAATTAATTCAAAATTGAACTATGTTTACATCTAAAATTACAAAACAAATATTATTTAGGCTCATATATTCCATTATAGCGCATTTCATGGAGAAAGATGAAAAATTAAATTGTCTTCTAGGGACAATTCAAATTTCTATCTCCAAATTACCACATAATAATTATTATAATATCTAAATTTAGTCAAAAAATTCTATAAGTTGACTGGACAAGATATTTTTGGTCCATGAACTTTCCATAAAAAACATAAATAATTTTACTAAAGTGGGACTATATACTTTATTCACAAATGGATACATCTCTCACATAGGTTTCTTATATGTATCTATTTGTGAAACATATGGTCCCACTTTATTAAAACTACTTGATTTTTTTACAGAAAGTTTATGGACAAAAAATATCTTGTCCTGAAAATTTATAGAATTTTCTGACTAAATTAAGATATTATTATAATTATTATGTGGTAATTTGGAGATAAAAGTGTGAATTGTCTGAAGAAAACATTTTTTTTCATCTATCTCTAGTAAATTGGTTAGAATAAAAAACATGAGCCTAAATATAATTTTTTTCATATTAGATGCACATGTAGTTCAATTTTAAATTAATTTAGATAATCACATAGAAATTCATTTAACATGTAGAAAATAGTAAATCAATTTTGAAATTTTTAAAACTTCTACTAGACAACTTATACGTAGTCTACTACATACTAAAAATATATTGGTGTGTATAAAATATATATTTTTATGTGTTACTTTACAATGGTGCAATGAATTAAAAAAAGAAAAAGCTGAAGCCTGTTTCGGTCCAAATGGCCCAATGATTTCTGGCTGTTGATCGCTGATCTAATAGCTCCAACCGCGCCCCTGGTCATACAAAAGAACCAAACCCTAACCCTAACCCATCAGCCCCAGTCCTCCTCTCTCCTCTTCCACGGTTCCTCCCCTCTCTCACGGCAAGGCGCGCGACGGCGGCTGGGGCTGAGGCCGGCGCGCGGCGACGACGACGACACGAGTGGCGCACGGGTCGGCGATGGCGTACGGCGGACGGCGACGAACAGATCTGGCGGGGGCTCGACAGTGCGAGGCGACGACGTGCGGTGGACGGCAACGAGCAGACCTAGCGGGGACACCGCCGCCTCCTCCTGTTCGCTGGCCCCGCCTCCGGTTGCCAGCCTTCCCGCAGCGGCAAGCACGGCCAGGGCGTCGTTGAGGTCGGGGGTAGCCAGATCTAGCCACCCCTGGCCTAAAGCGAAGGCGCGGCGACGATGGCGGCTTGATAGGGACAGCGGGTTTTGATGTTGCTGATCTGGATTTGGTTGTTGATTTTGATTTGTTCATGTGTTGATCTGAGGTTTTCGAAATTACTGGGTTTGTTAATATGTGTAGATATTAGGATTCATGAATTATTTGTTCATATATCTTTCGCGGATATCCGCGCATTACAATCTCCGGATATTCAGCGGAGTATTTGTATCCGTCGGAAACTGCCATACTATATTCTTATTCGTATCCAGAGGAAATTATCCGTGTTCGAATTATCCGGAATATATCTGTTACGAGCTACCTCTGTAAACGTTTTTTTTTCGGAGCGGTAGGAAACTATCCGATCTGTTTTCAGCCCTAAGGTCAGGTAGGAAAGATGGACTTTGGGTCTATTTGGAGTAGCTTTAGATTATACTGTAGCATTTGTAAGAAAACCTATAAATTTCAAATGATTCCAAACATCTACCCCAACTTCATTATTTCAGTTTTTGGTACAGGAATCCAGTGTTTAAGACAACATGTTCTAAACAATCTATCCCATAAAATTCGTCTGTTATCTATGTGCAATTCTATGATTCTATCATATTCCTTGTGTTCCTACGTTTTTTCACATTCCGTAATTTGGAACACTTAATACCAATAAATGGACAGTGCAACTGCGACTGCTGTCACATTCAGCATTTGGTTTACAATTGTGGGCGTGGCTAATTGAAGCCGTCTGGCTCCATACATAAATATATAAACATTCATTCACCTAAACCTGATTTATGATATCATAGCGTCATATTATAGTACTTTCATAAGTTATTTTCAAAATATTAAGCTGTATCATGCAACCACGGACAAATTCGAGCAGAAGTCGACGAGAACTGGCAATTTACAGCGATTTCAAAATACAATCGCTATTCACAGCGATTCACAAGTTAATTAATGACGTGCATTCAAAATACAATCGCTATTCACAGCGATTTCAACTAGATATACATGCTCTATCAGGTGCATGTTCAGTTTTTATTTAGCTGTAATCAGTTGGTGTCAAAAGAAAAAACCTGTTATCAGTTTATCTGATCCGGTAAGGATCAACAACAGATTATATATCCATTCTTGAGTCTCGACTAGCTGGCTGGTTGCTAGCCAATCTCTTGTGTCCAGCTAGCTCAAGCGTTGCCGTCAATTAACGTGGCTGGCACATAATTAAAGTTGTACTCGGAACGAGTGGGATGGGGAAGAGAGACGTCACTAAGTGTGCAAATGTGTGACACAGGCAAGATTTGACCTCATAGAACTGCATTCTGCAGCTCGCTTGTCATCACATGAATACCATGCATATTCTTGAGATGAAATGGCCATGGTCGCCTCTATCGTCATCGAAGATGCTCCCACACATCGTCATAACGACCAAGCTCCCGAGCTGGTGATTGTGGAGCTTGTGGTGGACAGATCTGACAGCCCCTGCAGTCGACCCCGCTAGATCAGCTGGCGTGGTCACAGGGGAGAAGGGAAGGGAAATGGCTGGCCATCATGGCTGAAAAAAGCGGTGAAGGAGGAGAGGAGGATGGATTGCGGCGGCATCGAAGGAGAGAAGGAGGGGCGTAGTGGTGGCAGAGGCGATGAGGAGAGGTGGCAGTGGTGGAGGCAAGGAGTAGGCATTGCTGAAGCGAAAAGAGGAGGGGGGCGGTTGACAGGCGTCAGAAAACTGAGTGGGCTCTCTCAATTGATGTCCGCTCGGCTCCATCCTTAGCAGCATTGATTTTTTGAAAAAACTGGCATGGACATTCCTTATACGGTGCCAGTCTATATATGAACCAAACAAAAAAATCGTGAGTGTCTGATTGTTTTGTAAACCAGCATTTTTTTTAATTTTAGAACCACGCGATATCGCCGGAAAATGCCTTATACATGTGTGTGCCGGATTTTGGAGAAACGGCTCATATGAGGGGTCATTTTTAATGGTTTTGCAGTAGTTTTAATTAATACCATCAATGTGGTACATAGAAATGAACCACAATGACAAGAAATGAAAAGTGGTACTTTTTGTACATGTGGGTGTATTTATGTGCCACTAATTTTACATTGAACTGATTTGGCTGAAATTGTTTGCTCTAATATATGGAAGTAGCACGTTTCTGTAAAATTAAAAGAGGTGATAATCATGTTTCTGGTCAAAAGCCATTGCCACAAAGCTGGATATCCATTGACACCAAAAAAGGCGGTTTTTATATTGAGAAGGTAAAATATATTAACACAAAAAAAAGTATACTACGTCTCAAACACCTCAGTAAAAGTACTATTAGCTAGATATTCCCATAAAATTATGTATGTAAGAAATTAAAAATTTACAAATAGAAATAATTTTTAGGACAAACCTATCGATCACCATTTTTCACACAAAAACTCTTGTATACAAAGCACGAGAGGTCTGCCATTTTAAACGTCTACCAATATGAGAGGAAGCATTGGTGCCAGACGCTATGGAAAACATTGTACCCATATAGATCTTAATCCTGGTTCCAAGCGAATTAACGCACCACTGGCAAGGTAACCTTCCTGGCCTCTGTTTTTCATTATTTAAATATAAAGGCAGAAGCTCTATCTGTTTCTGTATTAAGAACCAAAGAAGAGAGCCTGGAAGAAATAGTTTATTGTTTACCGACCATGAAAAACAGGTAAATTGGTAACAACAGTTCTAGATACAGAGCTCGCCAGTTGATATCTTTGATGACTAGCACTCTTGAATGGTTTTAAGCTTCCTCTCATTCCTCTCGAGCGAAATATTTTCACCAAGCAAATAACTTAGCTCCCGTCACAATCTTTCTAGTCTTTTTTTGTTTAATAACGAAATGATTGTGCCATCACTCTCGGCGATGACGAGAACCAAACACTTTCACCGAACAGATCAACTGCCAGACTATCAGTTCCTTTTAGCCATGTTGTCTGTGGGGAGTCTGCAGCCTCTACAAATGGCGACATGGTGTCTGACGTTCAAGACATAAACATTGCGAAGACACTATTCTCATTTTATTTTTGTGAAGACAACGAGATTCAAGATATTTTCAGTATAACTAGCTGATTAAGTCGTGCAATTGCGCGACTATAACCTCTCTCTATATTAATTATAACTTTACATGTTCCTTATGGCAATCACTTAAATAAGTGTTTGTACACCATACTTGCAATAAGTGTAGCCGTGTAGGTATAAAATAACATGTTTGTAATAATTGGTCTAGCTTATCTCAAATAAAGGCCGGAATTAATTTCATTATTAAGAATAGCATATTTATCTTGATTTATAATTAAGAATATTATAATATAAACAAATAATCTTTTTTTAAATATGTCATTTGTAGCAATATTATAAATAGGCTTGTACTAATACAAAATGTCAGCTCATCGTTTGGCTTAACAGAATGATTTGTACAATGGCTAGTGTTATGGTTTCTATATGTCTTCCTAAAAAATAAGAGTTTCTATTTGTTTTCTTTGCCATTGGTCTGTCCTCGATTTGCATGATTGTAACCGCCATCTTCACTGCTGCTTGAGCTATCGGCTTGGTGTCATCTTCGTTGTTGCATGACCCTCATATATATTTCATTTATCCTCCGATTTCAGTAAATTAATTTTGTTTAGCATACTTGAATATATGTTTAGCAAACATGTTTGGAAAGAAATAAGGTATGCCACAAAAGATATTTAATCTTGATTTGTAATTGATAAATATTATCATGACAATAAATCATTTACAATGATTATTTTCAATATATAAAATTTATTTTTTAAAAAATATATTTTTGGTGAGAAAATTATATAAATTTAATACATGCATGTCGTATTATGAATTTTCTTAATTGTGCATATGTATATTCCTTGTGAAAAAATATTCATGTATTTTGGACATTTTCTATTGAAAAAAAGTAACAACAAACATGTTAATGCATTTATTACCTTTTTCATTGGAACTTTTTTTCAAGTGTCAAAAATTTTGTTATAGAAAGTTGCACCAGAGTGGCAACTATAATCTATATCTTTAACATGTGCCTAATCAATTGATAGGAATTAAACTAATCAATTGGAGTTACATTTTGCTACATATAACCAATTACATTTTAATGTGGGGCTAAAGTGCTATAGAGTAATCACATCTCTCTATTTTTTTTCCTGTCCCGGGGTTGCGGAAGAACATAGATGTGCTAGAATAATGGAGAACCCCTCCTGTTTTACTGTGCCTTCACTTCTTTTTGATCCGATGGCTAGGTTTTCTTCTCTTTTTTGTCTGCTACTAAATCCAATGGATGAGGTGGCTCATTCTAGTGTCTTATTGAGATTCACATTTCACTTAGAAAAGATTCGCTATGTATCATGTCATGCTGTATTGTGGAAGCTATCCTATGACACAAACAAGACGCTTCAATTGAGAAGCTCCCTGAGGCCACTCATTCCTATTAAGTTAGCAATACATTTGTTAAATAGGCAAGAGTGAAAAAAGGAGGGCGGGAGGATAAGAAAATGGATGCGGAATACAGCGGAGACAAAGAAGAAGCATGAGGGGTGGATGATATATAATGGATCAGAGCTAGTATAAGCTACAAAAGTATTATTGTACTTGATCTAATCTAATGCACATATAGCCCTCAACCGCCACAAGTAATCAATGCATGAGTTTGTTTACTGTCCTCATACTAGTAAGAAGGGATTCAAGTGTATAAATAAGATATGACCGCCCAAACCATCCAAGGCACTTGATTGTCTACAACAAGAGAAGATTCTCATAGGAACTCAATTTATAGGGAGAAGATATAACAATGGTCTCCTAACCATATAAATGAAGTATTTCTAGTGCACATAATAATAACTCTTTGGGGACATTTTAAGATTTTGGTCAATTATGATTGTAAAAAGATAATCAACCGAAGATCCCTTATCGCGCAAATACATCACAAGTCATGTAAGATGACTTGGTATTTCTTATCGTCATCCTTGGAAACAGAATTCCCAACGACGGCGACTCGAAATAATCAATGGGTAATCTATGGTTCACAGAATAAATCCACAAGCGCACGGATACCATTGTAGCATTTCACCCGGAAGTATTCCAAGGTATCATATTTATTTAATCCCAAGGAAAGATCGTAAAGAACTAACCTTTCTAACATTATATCATACACCTGTATACGTTATAGTTCTAAACAGGGGTAAGATAAATAATCTTGGGTAGAATGACACAAGCAAAGGATTATGCTAACTCTAAAATTCATCCTAATCTAGTCCTAGCAAGAGTAGTCATAGACAAGTCCTATTTCTGTACTTCCATTATACATCAACCTAGCATATACTAACTATTATACAACAGTATAGTGTACCCTCCTTACAATGCAGCTAGCTAAGCCCTCCCGGTGCTTCGCAAAGTTACTTATGACTGTCGAGATCCTTATGACAGTCCGTCCTACCATCCAACCAGAGTTAAATGCGGAGGTGCATCTAACCCCAGGAAATCGGTTGTAGAAATATATACTGCGGGGGCGACACCCGTACTGAGTTGTCACCATTAGCGTCCCGTGTTCCCTCCAGAGTATATACGCCCAAATAATGGTAAGATCCTGCCTAGACATTATGTCTATGCTATCACTCCCTACTTTACAACCTCACGATTGAAGTAAAGTACCTAAGTTTCAGATTAATAATTCTTGGTTCAACCTAAGAAGATTATTAACCCAACACTTAGACATTATACCCACACCAATGCAAATCCCACATAATGTAACTATACTAAGCACACTAGTCATGTATAAGCTAAGCATGCATCCATAATCTAATAACTTAGACTAAAGTACCACAAGTATATAAAGGAAGAATGATTATATTGAAGTATTGAAAGTCTTACAAACGGAACTAAAGAGCAAAATATAACTTTACCGAAATTCCTCCAAAGGCTCCCTTGAACTAGAACTATGCTAATTCTTCTAATGCTTGGACTAATACTACAAGTAGAGAAGTTTGATCCTCGCTTTGGTGTGTGTTGGTAAGTAAGTGAGGTGCTCCTTTTTTAGGCTAGTTATGGCAGAAACTTCCAATGCGAAATGACCAGAGTGCCCCTCACAACCGCCATTAGGAGAGCATCTGGAGCCTACACGTGGAAGATTGGAGGGATCGGCGCCAAGCCTGGTTCGGCTGAACCACTCTGGTCGCCCACCGACTTCTGCCTTCTCCAGTGTCTGACATGTGGGCCCTTATGGCGGTTGGCGGTTGCAAAGTCGGTTACTTCGACAGGTAGCGTGCCAGGTGGCCCTCTCATCCATAAGCTTGCTTGGGAGTGAGGTTTTCTTCCACTTAACTTCTCCATTTTATGTATTTTTCCTACAAGCAAATATTCTCCAAGTACAAGTGGAACTATATTATTCTGAAATATATATGCATTGCAAGCATATCCTACTCTTCTTTATTTTAGTTAAATTGACGGTCAAAATGTAGTTATAATGACCGTCAACAGTACCTTCGAGTAAAGGAGCAAATTTGTCTACTAGCAGAAGTGAAAAAGTGAATTTACACCAAGTAATCCTAATGGTAAGCCTTTAACCATTACTGATCAAACCCACTTTACAATCTCTTCCAATGCTCATCAAAACCATCATTAGTACTGCTGATTGTGCATTGGCTGGGATCCTCCAAGTTTGAGCCTGACTGCCGGATCCATATGACTGGGACAACGCCTGTCGGTGACATGCAAAAGGGTCCACCACCCTCAACAATTCGGGGAAACACAGGACAAGCATCAAGAATTGCCAAGGTGGTGTGCAACCTGGCCGAAAAACCGACCACGATCATATCTAGCCCGAGCAATGGCGCCACATTGAATGCGCTCAGACTTTCGTAAACAGGCTCCCGGCCATGACTTCTCCCGAAAGGATGTGGTAGGGCAGCCTCTTCAATCAGTTCACTTGTCCAAAGTAGACCACACCTACTGCGTAGTTAGAGAAATATACTACTCTACCGAACGACTTTGCCTCGGCGGCCAAGTGAGAGAACTGGGATTCGTGCTGCGCTGACCGTGCCACAGCCTGGTTCCATCTCTACCAGCCCACACCGTTATGTTCAGCCCCTGCGTCTTTATGGGAATGGCCGGCGCGCTCGGTAGGCTCAAAACTGATGCGTGTGTCGCATATCATATATATTGTCAGATTATAGGTTGACTCTGATACCTTACGGTCGGTTTGCTTTAGCTAGGACTTCCTTGGTTAAGTCCAATATTTTAGTTAAAGTGCTATTTAATACTTCCTAGGCCCGGGCCGATATTTTAAATAGGTTTCTATCGGTCCATGGTATCATAGCAAGGCCAAATATGATACAATATATCTACCATTATATACACTGTAATATGTTAGTTTAGACCGGCTGGTAACAATCTTAGCTCAAGCTATCTTGGTTAGGTCTGATCCTTTCCAATCAGTTTAAATACATCGGCTAGCAGTGCATATAATTCCATAGGGGTTTCAGCCGATGGCTAAGAGCATCGGATCTCCTTGCCATATAAATCTAAGATTATTTCATACATGACATAGCTGATCGACTCCAAATCTAAGAGCTATCTTTCCATAATGATTAAGATTATTCACATACAACCGATTCAGGATAATTTCATACATGATATAGCCGATCGACTCCAAAACTCTTGGTATCGGCTGTATGTTATCGAACTAGTGGCTGATAGCACCTGAGATCTTATTTTAAATTGTTGTTCTCGTTGATTGTAAGATCAAACCAACCGGCACACTCGCATTCTAAGATTAATTTATGACCTGCAATGGTGTTAAGCAGATCTTCCAGGCCTTTGTGTGATCCATGCGCATCAATTTCATGTCAATAGAGCTGTGGGACACCAAGCCGGTGGATGGCATAGCATGGCTTGTAACATGAGACTTCAGTATGATCTAGTTCCTCCGTCTCAAAAATATAACTACCTGAGCAATTCAAATTTATCTCAAAATACAACTATCTCTACACCCACCTACCACGTCTCCGCCAATCACAACCATCCCTAATTTAATTTTCCCACCTATCTTCTTCTCTCAACCAATCACAACTCTTCCTCACCTTAACCTTAATCTCTAAAAAAAAGCATAAGTCCTTATATTTTGAGACGGAGGTAGTACAGATCATTAGACAAAAGCAATGACAATCTCAACCTCCGCCAGATGTCCCGCTTCAAGAATACGCTCAACGCATGTGAACTAAAGGAGATCACACTCCAAAGCAGACGCTTAACCTGGAGCAATGAAAGAGAGAACCCAACCTTGGTCAAGCTTGACAGCTTCTTTTGTAATGCGGCTTGGGATATTGCGTTCGACAATCATCTCTTACACGCCCTTTCCTTGGCATTGTCTAACCATTGCCCACTTCTCCTATCAAAACAAGGAGAGAATCCTAGGGTGAAAACCCTCCGTTTCAAGAACCTCTGGACTAAGTTGCCTGGCTTCCGTGATGTTGTGTCCCAGGCCTGGATGGAGGTGCAACCTCACCATGAACCCCACCACCATATTTTTCACCGCCTAGGGCTAACTGCTAAAGCCCTATGGCAGTGAAGTCGATCCCTGCTATCGAACACCAAGATCCAGCTCTTATTGGCTTTAGAGATCATCCTCCGCCTAGATAAAGCTCAATAAACAAGATTGCTTTCCCCTGAGGAATCTGCCCTCCACTGTCTTCTAAAAGCACATGCCATGGGTTTGGCGGTGATTGAGAGGACAAGGAAGAAACAAGTGTCACGCTTAGTTAACCTCAAACAAGGCGATACGAATACCAAATTCTTCCACTTGAAAGTCAATGCCAGGAAGAGGAAGAACTGCATCTAGAGACTAAGATCGGGAAAGTCCTGGAAGATCAAACATGAAGATAAGGAGACCATCATCAGAGATCATTTCATTAAGATCATGGTGTCCCCTCCACCTCGTGAAGAGACCTTTGATTAGACTTCACTGCAAACTAGAGCTTCTGGACTATCCGCTATCGATGGCCCAATTTTGAAAGAGGAGGTAAAGGTTGTGCTAAATCTACTACATGCAAACTAAGCCCCGGGGTCGGACGGCTTTACCGGTGCCTTCTACAAGGCCTGTTGGGACATTGTGCGTGCCGACATCATGGATGTGGTTAATGCCTTTGAACTATAGCGCAATAATAGTTTGGTGTTACTATTAGACATGGCCAACGTGGTTCTCATCCCCAAGAAAGAGGACGCAAATGAAGTCATGAACTTCAGACGGATAAGCCTCATCCATGGAGTGGCCAAACTAATCTCCAAAATCCTCGCCCTACAGCTTCAACCGAACATGAATAACATCATCTATCAAGCGCAAGGTGCCTTCATCAAAAAGAGAAGCATACACGGTAACTTCATGTATGTCGGCAACATGGTCAGACGTTTCTACTAGACCAATATGGCCACACTTTTGCTCAAACTGGACATCTCGAAGGCCTTCAACACAGTTCGATGAGATTTCTTCCTCGAGCTCTTACAGAAAAAGGCGTTCCTACCGGGCAGACAAACTGGATCGCAAACATTCTGAGCAGCTCTTCCACTAGGATCCTTCTCAATGGCTCTCCTGTCATCCCGATCAAGCATGATAGAGGTTCGCGACAGGGTGACCCCCTGTCGCCCCTCCTCTTCACTCTAACTATTGATCTGCTCCACCAACTGTTGGACAGAGTGACAGACTTAGGTCTTCTTACCGCACTAAATAGAAGATCTGCCACCTGTGAACAATGTTGTACGCGGATGATGCAGCGATTTTTATCCACCCTTCGGCTCATGATGTGGGGAACATCACCGACGTGATTCATTCATTCGGAAAAGTGACAGGCCTAGTCACTAACCTACAGACAAGCCAGGTGGTCCTGTCCGCTGCGCTAATGTCAATATTCATGACCTCCTAAGAAACTTCCCGGCGACGGTCACCAACTTCCCTCTCAAGTATTTGGGGATGCCAATTGTGGTGTCAAAATTAAAAAACGTTGCATGTCCAGCCTCTTGTCGACAAGTGCCGAAGCAGGCTCGCCCCGTGGCAGGGTAAATGGATGACAGTAAGCCAAGCATCTATCCATTCTTGTCCACAACTGGTAGATTTTCAGCCGATTAACTAGCCCTTAATATATGTGCATCTGTGCATGACTCTCAAGTGTTGGAAATATGTGAAACTAAAATCTCCTGTTTTCTGGAATGTGGGGCATCAGGAGCATAGATATGGTTCCAATATACTTTTAATAGCGCAGCTGAGTGAATTGGTGGGTCTATGCACCAAGGAACATATGCCATGCTTTGAGATGCTGGACTAGCACCCCTTCTTATGTGCCAATTATCACCACTGTTGGCTTATTTCAGGCCCTTCATCGTGTATGATGGAAGGGTGAGGCGTTATAAGCATTGCTCTACTACGTACAGCCTGTCGGTTTTGCTTTCCTTTCCATGCGACCCACTGAGCTCAGAGTATGCAAGTTCAGTCTTGGTTTTAAATCATATTTTCCCTTCCAAAGGATCTCTATGTTGTGCTGGTTTGAGTACCTGATGGGATTCTGATGGGATTACATGAAAAAAAACACTGCAGATTCAAAAAGTTGTGGTTGCGGTGGGGAGAAAGAGAAGGGAACCGGAGTTCTAGTAAAAAAATGAAGTAAATGTTCGATTTTCTGCTTCAGCTAACAAAATTAAGTAAACGTGTTATGTCTTGACATAATATAGTTCGTTGTGTGATAGATGCAGGTAAAACATCAATATATTGGATTCACAGGAATGGGGTGCCGTGCATCTAGAAAACGAACGTGATGCCAAGGAATGATCTTCCTTCGCGAGATTGTATGAAAGACAAATCTTTAGCAGCAAAAGATAAGAAAGACCAGAAAATGGACTGGGCCTTAAAGGGATGTATTTGGTCACCGCTTGCTAATAATATTGGCTACAGCATCCTCGAATCAATGACAATTTTAGCGACAGTAAAGCAATGCCAAGTCGAAAGTACTTGCCACTGAAAGGCTCAGGAAAGCTATAGAGAATTACTAACTATGCAATAAGTTTGAAAATATTTGTAAGGAAAAGAAATTCTTGCTATTCCTTGCATGTTGGAGGTATGGGATGTCACTTGTCTACAAGAAATTATTTCTTGAGTTTCTCGGGGTGTCGAATTGAAGGGATGAGAAGTTCCATGTCTACAAAAAATTCTTGTGTTTCCCGGCATATCAAAGCAATGGGTCATTCTACGATGATAGGGCATAGCTTGTCCATGTTTGATGGTATTTTTCCAGCCCTGTGGACACATCGGGCAGTGGGTTCCGCTCCGGCTGCATGCTTCACCATTTTCCTATCATGGTGGTGGTAATTCAACATTTCGGGCCATTTCAGTTCACACAATGTGTCGGTAACGTCGCCCTACAACCATGCGCACACATTCATGATGTTTTCTACATTGGTCTCTTGAAGCAGTTCCTTAGTGAGCCACATGCCACCATACCATCACTTCGTCAAACGTAACGATAATTCGAGAACATGCCGGCTGCTGATACGTCCTGTATTTCGTTAGCGTTAGGGCTTCAGTAGTGTGTGTCCTTTTAGCTTTTGATGTGTCCTGTTCTGGCCTCTGTTGGCTCCCTTCGACCAGGCTGTGATGTGTTTTTTCACCCCTGGCTTAAAAACTCGGGACTCTCTGTATCTATCTGCCTTCTACAAAAAGCGGGGCCGTCGGCCTTTTAATCTAAAAAAAATTCTTGTTTGGCTTCGTGTTGGAAAGAGGTTGAAAACTTTAAGAAACAACTAATTGGGCTAAAGTTTTTGTTTTATCCTTTATCTTATTTGCAAAAATTAGTTCGAAATTTTTAAATAAGTTAGGTTAGAGCCTGGTGTTGCAACTTATCCACCCAGTTAAAGTACCAAAGTGGCACATGTGCTCATGTCTTTCTAGGATTCAGCCTCGAGAGTCAGTATACACATGAGTGCGTTAAATGGTAAAGCATGTACTTTCTGCTTGAGGTTGTTGGCCTCCAATATCATTTACATGTGAGCTAGGACCAGTGGCGATTCTATGGGGTAGGCTTCGTCAGACTTGAGCCTACGCTCCAATTTTTGCAAAAATATTTTTAAATAGGTATCAAATCGATCTGCCATGGATTGAGTTGGAGTTCGTCTAGAGAGGAGGAACAGCGGTTCAGCGTCAGTTCATTGAGGAAGAAGACCGGAATCGAGAAAACGATTCGTTTTCCTCCGCTCGGACCTCTCCTAGTACAGTCCACCGGTGGAAAGGCCCACTAATGTTAGTTAAGAATGAGGCCCAATCGTCACTTTACTTTTCAGTGTTAAACACTTGGACTGGAGAGACACACCAGGCACCAACGACCGTCTCCGTCTCACGATCTCAGGCTCACGCGCTCAGCAGCGGTGCGGTCGTGCAGATGCAGAATAGGTGGGCGGCGAGCGGCGGCACGGCCGCGTGACCGTGTGCGGGAAGTACGTGGTGGCGCGAGCGCGGCGCTCGGGTGCTTGGACAAGGGCCACGCGCGGCAGATCGGCTGCTCGCCGCAGGTGCGCGTGAGCTCGCGCGTCGCTTGGGTGGCTGTGGGCGCGGGCGGAGGCCGGCGGCGGGCCTAGCCTAGCACTATGACTCGCCCACGAGCTGTGTACTGGCATGACAGCTTATAGCTTAGCTTCGCTGGCCGGTGTCTACTGCTTTCAAAAATCAATCTAAATCGTGAATCCAAATTTATTCAACGGGTTGGACTGATTTTTACTACCACCATAATTAATGGCAGTAGAAAACTGGGAGGGTATATTAGTCTATTCAAATATGGGTATGGAGGGGTGAAATGTATTTTTCTATTATGTGCAGCAAATTACAAATTCTAATATTCAATTAATCCCACACTTATAGTAGTACTAATATACCCTTATAAATAAATGACCAAGTTCTTTTCTGCTGCTTACTGGTAGTGGAAACAACTAGAGCAAACCTCGACAGGTTATACTTGAGGAAAAAGTTAAGTAAAACTCGTAATAATTGATCGTGGCTCTATTTAACTACGGGTACAGTATTACAGAGGGATTTTTTTGTCATATAAAAAGTAAAAGTAAACTGTGACTTCAGAAGTTCCATTGATCCGCCACTACAGAAGAGCAGCTTAATTGTTTAGTACTTTCGTGTAATAGCTTAGATTTAATTCTTCACTTCATATGGCATGTTAGGTAAATCGAGGTAAAACAAAGACACAACATAACATGGAAAACCTGGGAAAGAAACCATGGACATTGACTGGCAATAATCAACATATAGAATACGTACGATAGGTTGTCGTGTCCTTTCTGTGTGGCTTAAAAGAAATATACAAAGAAAAAACTTAGCGGTGCTCGTAGAAAATACTTGAAGCCCTAATAGGAAACAAATCAAACTATTAAAAAATTAATCTGAATACAAGACATCCCGGTTATTTAACCGATGCTAGGAAGACAAGAAAGATGAGGGGGTGGCATCAGTGCCGGTTGTCGGTTATAGAACCGGCACTGATGCTTATTTCACAAGCCAAAAAATGATCTAGCTAGCTCGAATAATCGAGCCGATTCTTTGATCTGGACCCAAAATCTATCTCAGAAATTAATAATCCCCAAAGAAAAGATGAAACCCAAAAATCCCAAATCATAGAACACTTCCGGCTACCGCAGCCGCTCAGCCGCAGACCCTTGCCCACAGCCGCTCAAGAGGGAGAGAGGAGCAGAACAGGCCGCTGTTGCCAACTCGCGCGGCCAGCCACCGTTGTTGCCAGCTCCTATGCTCGGGAAGAGAGTGGAGCGTCGCCCACCGTCGTTAGCTCGCCCCCTGTCGTCGCTAGCTCGCTCACCCGCATGGAATAGCAGTAGTGTAATATATTCAGCTTTTTATAACTTTTAATTCTTTCAGCGTGGAAGGTTAAAAAGTAACTATTCTAATCATATAAAGAGCAGTTAAGTTTGTTGGACCCCTAAGAGATAACTAAATAAAAAAGCTAATTGCAAGATTCTGGTTGAATTAAATTGGAGGAGAGCAGCATGGCAGCAGTACCATGGGCGATATGCAAGAGTGTCACAGGGGCAAGAGGACAGAGGAACATAGGGTTTTATTCGTAGCAAGTGACTCAGTTATGTTAGTATTTTCAAGGAAAATAAAAATAAACAGACACATATAAAAATTACTATAACGTATTATAAAATATATAGACCTTCGTGGAGTATATGAGATTTAGTGTGGCAATCTTGATGTCCATATTCCAACTTTGATTTCCATGGATCGAGCTACTTATGTAAGGTTTTGCATTGTGCAGTAACTATTTCGTAAAAAGCCCAATGAATTTATGTACATATAAAAAGCATGGACTTGTTTTTTTAATATTTATCTGTGATTGGAGTAAATCTTCATCAAGTTTGTCCTAGCCTATGAATGACATTTAGCGAGAGCTAGCAATCAACATGGCTGATGGATACGAACCGGAAAAGATAGACTTAAAACTACATTAGGGGAAATTAATAATCACTTTTTTTTAAACCAATAATCACTTTGTTTTAATTAACTGAAAGTATATTCTGATTCTAATAAATTCGACTTACTCACCAAGGTTGGATCGACGGCCAATAAAAATCACCGCGGACTTGTTTAGTCCAGATCGGTCTCATCGTGTCAATTCATAGAAAATCAAAGTGCAAATTTAAATGCTTGCAGGATGAACAAACCAATATTCACTAGCAGAGAACCCGTCTAAACCCTCATTTGTAACGGGTATCGGTTCCGTTACGGATGAAGGGTGTTTGATGTGAAAAATCATTAGTGACGGGTGAACCTCCATTACGGATGAGTCATCCGTAACGGACTGTAACTTACAAACCGTTATGGATGTACTCATCTATAACAAGCCATAATCAACAACTGATACGGATAAGACTTATCTATAACGGGTCATAATTATGAGCTGTTACGGATGACATTTACTATTGAAAAAATATTTTTAATTTTAGTAGGCATCTCGCCATCGTAAGTGGCAGCGTATCCTATGTAGAGAGGCACCTAAATGAACTCATGCACACACACCTTTCGCAATTTGATCAACATCGTACAGCCAAATCTCCTACCATGACATTTTTTTTGAATAACCACCCGCCTCTCTCACTTACGTTTTATAGAAGTACCTTCCAAAACCCTCATCTTTTCTAAAGCAGTCCATACTGCAAAAGAAACAAAAACAAAATCACCTAATATGTATCTCGCACCAGCATATATAGGCTGGAGACGTACGGCAATCTCCACTCCAGTAACGACTTGTATTCGGAGTTGGAGGCATCCCAATGAATATGACGACCTCAATATAACGGTGACATGGGGAGGCGGCGACCTGAGCTCTTGCAAAAGAAGATGGCAAGCTGCTCAGCAACAGCGAGGCTGTTTGTATGTACTGGCAGTTTGGAGGGAAAATGGCCGAATATCCTCTCACTTGTCTAATCCCATGATTCTTGAACACGTCAATTTGATTTGGACAGAAGATTTAAGCAGCCAGCTGGTGATAACCTGATATTGATGAGCAGCTAGCATAAACTGTTCCAAATACAAAGAAAACAACATATTTCTCGGTTGAAAAAAAGAGACCAGCAATCTGGACTTGATTTCAGATGTGCCGACAGGTACACGAAACAACAAAAAAAAACTCAAATCTCAAGAGAACAGAACAATGAAACCCATAAAAGTATGGGATAATCTGCCTTGACAAAGGCATGTATGGCAAAAGAAACCACGGAAAACAATTAACTAATAGTATGAAAGAGAATCAATCAACAACTGCTGCACTGTTCCAGTCTCCACCAGCTGAACTCTGTTTCAGTTCCAAAACGCTGCGACGGCCAGAGCAGCGGCAGCCTCCAAACACACAAGCTGTCGCTCTAGATCAATGCCTCCACATGACACGCTATTGATAGCGATGTCTCCGCGGCACGATGTCATCGCTACCACCAAGAGATCCCCGTTTCTCCTCATGCTTGCTTGAGAACGCCGGCTGCTCCACGTGGGAGTGCAGATCTAGATAGAGATTTTTCTTTTTCTTTTCCTTTACTTTTTTTGCCATCTGGACTGATCGAGCGACATCCAAGGAGGAGAGCTGTAGAGGGGACTCTTGCAAAATATAATTCGGGACGGGTGGTTATGTGCAATCATACCATAGGATGGTTATCCAATGGCTCTAAATGCTTGTATGCATTAGTGTATTTAGGTGGAATTCAAACTCATGACCTTCACCTCCAAACTACACTGTGCTAACTATCACCCCTATGAAGCACATGCTTCATTCGATTTATTCTTTTAACTATTAATTTGTAAAACATATAACATATATTTGAATTTTAAATTAAAAAATTACAAACTAAAAATAATATGAAGTTCTCGATAAGAACTAAAAATTTCATATATATATATATATATATAGAGTATGTCTACACTGAGCCCCTGCTCAATCCTTATGGCGTTGCGCAGACCCACGTCAAAGGTGCATAATTCTAGTAATAGCTTTAATTTTTCAATACTAGCCATATAATTGAGTGGTTTGTCTTATCAACCAAGATACGTGGGGCCATTCCTATTAATTACGTTCCTGATTTCTTCCTCCCCATTACTTTTCTCCCACGACGACCATGCTGATGAGCATGACAGCAGCATGCGTCACCTCGCTCCAATGAAATAGCATATTATTTTTATTTGTAAAGTTCTTTTTTTGGAAACACTGAATTTATTATTGCCATATTTACTACGGACAACCATAGTTTTTTTAATACAGTAAAATTTCTTGGCCGTAACCCGCTCTCATATGCGAGAAAAATTGAGTGAATCCATTAAATAGCCATCCCAAATAAGTAACGCTTTTTACAGACCCATTACATATGAGCGATCAATCAAGTTTACAGTAAATCTTCTAATCGGGCCGAAACCCCGTCCCTCATCTGCAAGATAAATCGAGTAAATCCATTAAATAGTCTATAAAAACCTCTAATATTTTTTACACACCCATCTCATATGAGCGATAAATCAAGTTAATACAGTAAATCTTCTAATAAGGCTGAAACCCCGCCCTTCATCCACGAGATAAATCGAGTAAATCCATTAAATAGTCTATCTCATATAAGCGATGAATCAAGTTAATACAGTAAATCCACTAATATAGATTCTACCGTGGCTGATCAAAGGAAAAGACAAGAGTAACTGATCGTGAGTGAATACATGAGGAAAGTCTCTGCCTGCGTTCTACAAAGTAACTATTAGTTACTACTTTAGTTAATTAGCATTAATATGGAGATAATCATTCGGCAGTAAAAAGACTTGCACAGAGTCAAGTATCCAATGTCTCACGTGATTATCAGGTTGGCGTAATTAACAGATTGAGTAGGTCCCACGTGATTCCATCGGCAGAAAAGGAACAGATCAAATACGCCATTAAATTCGGTGAATACGACAACCTCCACGTAATCTTGCTCATGCAGTGGGCCCCACACAAATTGGATTATAGAGATAAAAACGGGATTTTCGGTGGAACCCAGGAGGGTCTGGCGCACCGCCGCTGCGCCCCGGCGCATAGTAGTCTGTCCGCGCGTGTGTATATATATATATATATACACACGGAAGATCTATTCTATAGGCGGGTGCAGCAAGCGTGGTAGCAGCACCCATCCTGTTTCTGTTGCCATGTTACTATTTATGATGATTGCTAATCCTTAGTTACATACTAATCCTTCGATTGAGGTGCATGGTGTGTGACATTCATTAATTACGTGCGTGAATGCTGTCACGTGGTGGACAATTGGTTGCAATCCTTCTTCTGTTGCCACGTTGCATGCTGATTAATTCTAATGATTGCTAATCCTTAATTACATGCTAATTCCTTTGATTGGGGTGCATGGTGTAATTGACATTCATTGATACGTGCATGAATGCTGTCACGTGGTGGACAGAGTTATTGTTTTCTCAATGTGTATACATTTACTATTCGGTGACCTCTTTAATTGTAAAAATTGTATAGTCTATCGCAAATCATTATAAATTTACTATTTTGCTAAAAAGGTATAATTGTAGAAATTTTTGCTAAAAGGTATAATTGTAGAAATCGTATAATCATAAATTTACTACTTTACAATTTACAATGATAGTAAAAATAAAAATTACTCTAATATTTGAATAGTCATAAAATTTCTATTTCGATGATGTGATTTTACAACGATTGTAATTTGTAACATGTACAAATTACCAAATATTTGCAATTTACAACAGACGTAATTTTACAATAAATACAAAATGTTGCAGTAAAATATAGGATGCCACTGAACGAGTTGGTTGGGACATGCTGGAGTAATATAACATCAACATAATTAATAGGCATGCAATCCAATCTATCAATTATGGAGTAAATGTCCTTGATTTGTCCATCTCTTTCCATTAATAACGACCTGGGTGCAGCGCATGTGTTGACTACACCCGGGGGCAAAATAGATAAACTATATATATATATATATTATCAACATATATATTTACACTCAAGTAAATGTCTACATATATAAAAATGTACATATATTACAAATCTCTTGGACTTGCAAATTAATGTTTCTATTGTACACACATAGAATTTTACTATGGCTTCTCAGATGTTGAAGGACCGACGCTATGAATAGCCTTTTCATCGTAGTAGAATTCTCCCGCAGGATCAATAATTTGTTCGTTCATAAATCCCATCAGTTGTTCTTGAACAGCCCTTGTAAAATCATCTTGGCTTTTTTTGTCCTTCCAATACATGTACTATCATTTGAAAAAGAAAGATATATATATGAAATTAATAAGAAATCGAGACATAATTAATGTATTAATGATTTTTACGTACTCTAAAATCATGGAAATAATCACGTGGCGCTGCCGTGTGGAAATACTCGCAGATGAAGTAGCCGCACAAGTTAGTACCGGTTTACAGCTTCTCAACCTAAAGTAGAAACTACGAGAGATTTAATATATACATTTCTGTTTTACAGCAAATTAAAGACAACGTATTTTTAGAGAATGTACTCACTTTAAAATTATACGTTCATTTAAGTTTTTCTTCCCAGGGCCAGCGGACCAATTGTCGGAACCGATCCCACACCCTATGTACAGTAGCAAGCTATTTAATTATAATTCATGATCCATATAGTACTAATTGCAACATTAATAATCAGTGGAATAGATGGTATTACCTATCTATTACTGTATTAATCTTTTCAAAAGTAGCCTCATCCTTATCCATTGAGTCAAAGATAAGGATAGATGAGTTAGGAAGGTTGAACGCAAGGAGGACCCCGTGTAAACTGTAAATTGCGTGAGACGATATATATGAGGTACAAGAAGAAAATTGGTACGAAAGGCAGTAGAAATTAACTCACTGTGTGTGGTACAGCAGATATATCCATCTCTTGAAATGTTGGTGCACCAGGAAATGCACAATACTGTCTTCAGTATCTTTCTCATGGTGTTGCACCGTTAACGTGTTAACTTTCTGGGGGTCCATGAATCCAGTACGGATATTTTTCTCTTTACGGGCCTTTTGAATCTCCATTCTATAATGACTAAGAAGATTTTCTATTAGCTATACAAGGAGCTAAGGAAGGAAACCAATTAAACTATTTTTAAATGATACTTGTAAGGTCCACTCGGTGAGCATAGAGACATTGAGGGCATCAAGTTGCTACAGTTCGAAGACATCCTTAAAGGTAATCCACAAAACATCGTCTCCTTGGTAGAAGTCAGAGTTTTTTATCCTCGCTTCAATTAAGTCTCTACCATTGGTTGATGCTTTCATGTACCATTGATGGAATCAAAAAATCCGTGTAGGGATGATGTTCAACTGATCAGGCTTGACAAGCGGTTCACCGAGGGTAAAGTCGGGTTTCTTCTCCACCTCTGCAACTGGGATCGGTTTCCCTGAAAGCAATTGCTCCCTCTTCAGTCTGGTCTCCTTCATGAATTGCCTTAGCTCTTTCTCGCCAGGTGGTAGCAACAGATCAATCTCTTGTTGTGCTTGTTCTCCAAGTTGAGGGACTTGTTCACTTTTTCTTTTGGCCTGCTAACGAGCCTTCTTCATTGTTCGATTGTAGTCTAATGGTAGCAGTGTCTCTTTGAGCGTTATGTTCTTCTGCTTAAAAAAATTAAGCACCATCGGGTTAAAGGGCTTCTTCTTTTCTGGACTCTAAGGCTTAGGCTTGAAGTGCTCCTTCACATCGGCTTCCACGATCTCATCAATCTCCTTTGGAGTGTGGTCGTACGGCCTTTTCATGAGAGCGAGGAGGTATGGCTGTTTAAATTATGGCTGGGAGGGGGGTTCGTGGTGCAAATCCTCTGCTCGAGATGGCGAGTCATCCTTGTTGACGGAGGAGGTGGAGAAGGTGTGGGAGCCGAAGGAGACATTGCAGGTGGAGGAGCCGGAGGAGATGGTGCAGGCAGAGGAGCCGAAGGAGATGGAGGCGGCGGAAGACGCGGTGGAGGAGATGGAGGAACGAATGCTACTTCAAGGCCAGGAAACACGATGTACTTCTTGCTCCATAGTATAATGTCGTGGCTCGTTTCTCCAAGTTTTGTCTCCCCGACACCTCCGGGAATGTCCAAGTCGAGATCCTCGTACATGTATTCCACCAGCTCAACTTCGACCTTTGAGAACCCAGCTGGAATCGGCCTGCAGTGGTATGGCCCTGAAGGGTCTATAGGGATGGCCACACCCGACGCCACCTTCAAGAGAATCAAGGTTATTAATTAGAAATCAACCTATGCACCAATTTTCAAAATGTAAATGGCATATATCATAAAACTACAAGCATACTTGAATGACAGGTTCCTGAGCAGCTCACATGGTGTCCGCTGCGTGATTCCAACAACGGGGTAGGGGGGTTGTCTAGAGCTACCACTGTCTCAATGCTTTGCAGCTTTGCAATCCAACTTGCCCCGTTGATGCGCAGTTGCTGCAATTTCTGGTTGGTGCAACCATGAGCTGTGAATCTGTGAAGTATTGTTCGGCCATCTGTTCGTCCACCCGTCTTGACACCTCCTCTTGCATCCTTGCCTCGTAGTTTGAGATTCTGCACTCAAGATCGATAATCTTAGTCTCGGTACTTCTCTTACTCCTCATGTGACTTCTGTACGTGTCGCTGTCCTCTTTGAATCCATACTTCCAAGGAATCACGTCTTTTCCTTGCATTCATCTAGGATGCTCTGGATTCTGTAGTGCAAGCGTAATCTCGTCTTTCTCTGTCGGGCTAGAATCTTCCCTCGGCAGAGGCATTTACTGATTTCTTTAATCGGCCGGCTGTTTCATGGATCGCGTCGCTGACTATGAGGGAGCCATCAACCGGATTGAGGGATCCACTGTAAGCATAGAATCAATGCTTTAATCGTATCAGCCAACCGTCTGTG
Source organism: Leersia perrieri (assembly GCA_000325765.3). NCBI lineage: Eukaryota > Viridiplantae > Streptophyta > Magnoliopsida > Poales > Poaceae > Leersia > Leersia perrieri. The sequence goes on from CM002479.1 coordinate 6,067,264, forward strand.
GCCGGAACAATACATCTTTCTATCAAGCGGGCTTCCATTTGCTCCCACTTCGGCACTGCCTTGCTATAGCCACCTGACCCTAGCTGGTGATTGTACTGCTTCTTAGCGGCATTGGCTTTGTTCTGCTCTATTTTCGCTTGGCCTTGCTCGCTTGTCTTGTATGTGACAAATGCATCCAATGATCCTTCACCTTGGGGAGATTGTCGAAGTTAGGTGTTAGGCCCTTCAGAACGTATTTCTTGTATAGCTCTGACTTGAAGCCTTGGAACAGTTCGGCCATTTTCTTCAAAGTCCATTCTTTCACTATTGCATGATCTGCCTCTGGGAGAGTAAACATGTCGAGCATGGTGGTCCATAGCATCTCTTTCTCCGTATCTGCGAGATACAATTCTGGTCCTTGGCCTAGGGGATTTGTCCTTGCTTTGCGCCAGTAGACCGTCCTGACAGGCACATTATCCCTCACGACCCAACCGCATTGTCCGATGGTCAACCGTGCTGTGGCGGGAGGGGCAATTGGTCGGCTGTCCTGATCAAAATAAAATACATATCAATAATAGAATTGAGCGTCATGATATATTATTGAACTATTGACTGCACAATTGAACTATTATACACGTCTAGTAGTACATTCATATGCCCATGCCGCTTTAGTAATTATGTGTTGTCCCTCAATCTTCTTCGTGGCACCTCGTTGTACGCGTGCCCTCTTCTGCCCGAATGATTGGCTGTGACAAGGACTGGCCTCCACATTCCCCTACTCATTCCTCTCCTCGTTCCCCTCCTCGTTAAGGTATTGGCTGGGATCCTCATTGCCCTCATCTTCCATCCCATACTGGCTGCTGCCCTCCGCGATCATTTTGTAGAGGATCAGTTCGTCTTTGCGATCAGCCATCTGTTCGAACATTGACGGGGTTAATAGATATGATATGCGAAAGCTGAAGTGATCGCCTATATATATTTGTATTGTTTAGGTATTTATTATTATTATATCTTTTTTGAGGCTTGTGTCCACTTAAGCAGTAGCAACGACAACGGTCACAGATTGATACTCAAAAATCCTATCAAACGGAAAATCTAGCTGTGAAATACAGAAACTTGATGCTCAAAAAACTAGTTAACATATTTATCGTTCAAAAAACCTAAGTGTGAAATACAGAAACATGACGCTCAAAACAATAATCATATAATTCTATACATTATTAGCCATGTATTCAGAATTCTATACAACGGAAAATGAAAAATCGCTCAATATACAATAATCATATAGATGATCACTGTACAACAATTCTATACAAAATATTACTAATTTTTCTATACAACAATATATTCTATAATCTCTATCAAAAATTGCTCAATATACAATAATTATTTGTTTTGTACTCACTTAATATTAAAAATTTATTTAATTTGTCTTGTACAACCCTAATTTGTATTTTGTATTTTTTTTATTTAATTGTTTTCTCTTCTCTCCAATGGCGGCGGTGGCTGTCAGTGGCGTCGGCTGCCGCCAGCGGTGGAGGCCAGCAGCGGTGCCGGCGAGGACGACGGCAGCGGCCGTGGCGCCGGCCGACAACGACGATGACGACGCGACGGGCAAGGGGCGGCGGCATGGCGGCCGGCAAGATCTGCATGGCGGCGACGGCGGACGGTGGCGGCAGCGGAGGCGGCGATAGTGACGATGACGGCATGCGGCACGCCGGCCATCAACCGACGCCCGAGAGAGATAGAGAGAGAGATGGGTGAATCAGCGGCACCGCGTGACCCCATTACCTCGGTGGCGAGGGTGGTGATGACCCGATGGCAGCGGCCACGACGACGACGGTGGCGATGACCTCGGTGCGAAGAAGCAGCGGTGATGGCGACAACGGTAATGGACGTGCTCTTTGGACGCCGATAGGAACTGTTATGCGAGGAAGACGAGGGGCCAGCTATTTATAGTCGGCCTCTTTAGCCTGGATGTAATCACCGCTTGGGAGTCCTTGCAATTTGAATAAACCAAGATCTTACCATGACTGCAATTTTAGAGAGACGCGAAAGTACAAGCCTGTGGGGTCGCTTCTGCAATAGGATAACTAGCACCGAAAACCGTCTTTACATCGGATGGTTCGGTGTTTTGATGATCCCTCTGTATTTATTATCGCCTTCATCGCAGCCCCTCCAGTACATATTGATGTTATTTGTGAGCCTGTTTCTTGTTCTTTACTTTATGGAAACAATATTATCTCTAGTACCATTATTCCTATTTTTGCGGCGATCGGATTGCACTTTTAGCTAATCTGGGAAGCCGCAACTGAGATTAAAGATACAATCTTTAGTCCCGGTTGTGGTTACGAATCGGGACTAAAGATATCTTTAGTCCCTGTTGTTACCACTAACCGGGACCAAACATCTTTTCCCGCTATTTCCGAAATTATTTTTGGTCCCGGCTAGGGTTAACAACCAGCACTAAAAATAATTTTAGAAAATGCTTTCAATTGTAATATTACAAGTAAATAACATATGATTGATTTAAAATTGTATAATTTACATATATTCGATTAAAAAATATTTTTCATTGAAATAATTAAAATAATTAATTTAAAATTGTATAATTATCATATATCCGATTTTAAATTGTTTTCAATTATAATAACTAAAAATAAATAACATATGATTTATTTAAAATTTTATAATTTACATATATCTAATTTAAAATTGTTTTTAATTGTAATAGTTATAAATAATTAATTTAAAATTGTATCATATATCCGATTTTAAATTGTTTTCATTTGTAATAATTACAAATAAATAACATATGATTGATTTAAAATTGTATAATTTCCATATATCCGATTAAAAAAATTAATTGTAATAATTGCAAATAATTAATTTAAAATTGTATAATTATCATATATCCAATTTTAAATTGTTTTTAATTGTAATAATTACAAATAAATAACATATGACTGATTTAAAATTGTATAATTTACATATATCTGATTTAAAATTGTTTTTAATTTTAATAATTGCAAATAATTAATTTAAAATTGTATAATTATCATATATCCGATTTTAAATTGTTTTCAAATGTAATAATTAGAAATAAATAACATATGATTGACTTAAAATTGTATAATTTACATATCGTGTTTGAGAGCAGAAATATTTACATGAACTTTCGATAATCAACATATCAAACTGCTACAACAATCGCCAGGAACCGCCTCCTCTTGTAGTTCTCCTTGAAACATGCTTGCCGCCATGAGCTGTTTCTTCTTCTGCAACATTCCTGATGAACGTCAATGGCTTCTCGCTGGATCCATGGATGCTGCTAGGGCGTTGCTGAAGCTTGATGGCTATACATCAACGGTAATGTTTGACCTCACGTACTTTCTCCTCACTAATGTTCCTTCCTTATGATCGTTCCGTGAGAAAGGAATGTCTTAATTTGCTAGGAGGATGCTCGGGTCAACCTTCACCGCAAACGGAGGTTGCCCATGAAACTGATCATAATCTTTGTCAATCTTATCCTTGGAATGTCGTGACTGAGCAAGATGATCCCCTCATCAAGAAAGCTAGTTGTTGGTCAACAATCTCATTACCCATGAGATGTTGTCGTATCCACGCGGAGAATGTTTCAATGTGATGGTGTGTAATCCAGGCATCAGACTTGCTATTGTTTTGGGAGTGAATAATCGCCAAGTGCTCCTCGATATAAAGAGCCACCAATGAAGATTGCCACAAAACCGTGAAATGTGCTTTACGGATTAAATCATTGTCTATAGTCATTATTGCTTTCCTGTTAAGAGTCCCCTTTCCACGTAGTCTCCCTTCATGGTATGATTCGGGCACCCTAATTGGATGAAGATCTTCAATAAAGTCTACATAGAACTCAATGACCTCCTCTGTTCCATACCCCTTGGCAATGCTTGCCTCTAGGCGAGAACGGTTATGAACGTACTTATTTAAAACGCTCATGTACCTCTCGAAAGGAAGCATATTGTGTAGGTACATAGGTCCAAGAATACCGATCTTTTTGACAAGATGGCATAAAAGATGTGTCATTATATTGAAGGGCTTCTAATCTGTCTGGATCAATGATCTTCTGCGAAATTGCGTTCAAGAAAGCACATAGCTTTGTTATTGTTGCCTGGACATTATCAGGAAGGATACCCCGAATTATAACAGGAAGCAGATGTGTCATCAGCAAGTGACAGTCATGAGACTTTAAGTTTGTAAACTTCTTATCCTTCATGTTTATTGATCCTTGTATATTCGAGGAGTATCCAGACGGTACCTTGATGATCTCCAAATATTCAAACATACTTTCCTTCTCTGTCTTGCTCAAAGTGTAGCTGGCTAGACTTAAATACTAGCTTCCTTTGTGCTTCGGTTCTCGGTGAAGGCCGTCGCGTTGTTTCATACGCTTGAGATCATTACGTGATTCAACTGTATCTTTCGACTTCCCATATACACCTAGGAATCCCAGCAGGTTGACACAAAGATTCTTAGTGAGATGCATCACGTCGATTGTGTGGTGACGTCCAAGACTTCCCAATAGGGTAATTCCCCAAAAAATAGATCTCTTCTTCCACATCACCTCGTGACTGTTGACGGTCCTTAAATCACAATATCTGACCGTCAATGCCTGCATATAATGGAATAAAATATTGTATCCAACTTGTGGTAGGGTTTATTACTAATCATTTCTGCTAGTGTTGGTGAAATATATGTATGCAAGTATTTAAAGGAGAAAACACACTCGTCATACGAGGAAACACACCTCCGACCAATTAGGTGCAAGCACACGGATTGAAGGGTCCACAAGTCAGGTGAAACCATCATGAAAACCGCCATTGCAACCATAATTGCCATGAGGTCCCACCTGTCAGTCAACCTGCTAAAGGAGAGGATAGGAGGTGGGGCAAATGGTTCGGCCGAGCCACCATAGGCTCCTTTGATCCTGGCCTTCCACGTGTCGCTTCCTTATCATATCCCAATGACGGTTCTGGCTACTTCCACCGGAAGGAACCAACACAAGCATGACACTTGGCATGAGGAGAGAAAAGATGCTCATAGGATACTTTGAGCATCTCCACATCCCCAAGGCACCTCTTGGCCTATAAATACCCCTCCTCATCCTTCAATTCAAAAAACACATCACAACACACTTGAGCTAAATTACAAGAGACTCTAATGTAGCTTAGAGATAGGTAGAGAGTGAGGGGGAAGCTTTGGAGGAGTGCCTAGAAGCTTGACGCTCTCTCCGACTTCTACCTCGGTGGATGTAGCTCTCTAGAAGTAGTTCTAGAGGAGTACCGGAGCTATCGGTACACTCTGCTCTGGGTTCAGAGAAGACTTCTTCTATAAAGTAAGCATTCAAGGTCCTTTCTTATGTTATTACTTAGTCTAAGTAAGATATATTTCCATCTTTACAGGTTCATTGTTTAATATTCGTACTAAGTGCTCCAGTACTAGGACTCTGGATAAAGAAGAAAGTTCCTCCGGAAGTATTAGAGTAGTAATTAATTACTTAGACGTGGTGTCTAGGTTCGGGATTAATTTTTTTGTTGTGTATCACACAGATTTGTCAGAGGTAGACGGTAGGTGGTAACAGCCCTGAATTCCGTCCTAGTAATCCTCCATGTTTAGATACAACATAGAACTATAGCCGCAACCAAGTTGTTAGACCAGTAGGGGTTGGTGCCTGAAGCAACAGATAGGTAATTACCTCTGACTTAGCTTGGTTAATTAAAACATAGAGAAAGTCCTCTCTAGCCTGTCCTAGCCTACTAGCGGCTATCATCCTTAGATAGACTTAGCCTTAGGTAGATTACACATGTTCTCTGAGTTCGGTATCCTTTTGTTGTCAACCAAAGGTGAAGTGCTACAATGGTATTCCATGCGCTTGCGGATTTATATGTGCTCGTAAGAAATACCAACAGTGACCATCTTTGTTCTCTATGGGTTGGCTGTTAGGTCCTTTTCCAAATACTGCTTTTAGATCTTTCACCATAGCAAATACAACTTTCCCTTGTAATGTTTAGGCTTAGTACGGTGGTCTGCCTTCTGATCAAAATGCTTGCCTTTCTTCCAAATAGGGTGGCTTGCAACTAGGAATCGACGATGGCCCATGTATACAACCTTCTTTCAATGCTTCAGATAGGTACTTTTAGTTTCATCCATACAGTGGGTGCAAGCCTTGTACCCCTTGTTTGATTGTCCGGATAGGTTGCTAAGTGCAGGACAATCGTTGATAGTTATGAACAACAACACACATATGTTAAATTGCTCTTCTTTGTATGCATTCCACACGGGACACCTTCTTTCTTCCACAGCAGTAAAGGGTCTTCTATTAATGGTTTTAGATATACATCAATGTCGTTACCAGGTTGCTTTGGGCCTTGAATAACAATCGGCCTCATCGTAACAGGCCAAGTGCTGTGGCCGCTGCTTATCTCTCCAAATGGATTCATGCCATCCGTACTTTAATCGAACCTTATGTTTTGTGCATCCTCTCCAAAGCCTTTAAATGTTCTGTCGATGTTTTGCCAATGTGACCCATCAGCGTTGTGTCTTAGCATCCTGTCTTATTGATGTTCTTCTGCATGCCAATGCATCATTCTTGCATGCTTTTTGTTTCTAAACAAAGCCTGATCCGTGGTATTATAGGGAAATACCAGCATGGTGCCCAGCTTTTGGTGCTTGATCACAACCAGGATATAAAGACTTCCTGTGGTCCGTTAACATACGCTCTAATTTCTGGACCTCCTTTTCACTTTCGCAGTCCTCATTTACGTCCCGAATTATTTGATCAAGATCATCCGCACCTCCGTTATCTTCAACACCCCCGTCCACCTTGCCTGTTGTATTTTTCTTAAATCCACCGTGCTGAGCCCACTCCGGAATGTTCTTGTCTTCTACTTCATCTTCATCTTCTTCCATTTGAAAACCTAGCTCTCCGTGCAAGGTTCAATAATTATAGCAAGGCATGAACCCCGACTATAACAAGTGAAAATGAAGAATTTTTGTTGTAGAATACTCCTTCTGGTTTTTGCACTTGTTGCATGGACAACACACAAAACCATTATGCTTGTTTGCATCGGCCATAGCCAAAAAATAATGCACGCCGTCAACAAACTCCTTCGACCATCGGTCCGCGTTGTACATCTATTGTCGATCCATCTACATGAATAATGCACAGAAATTGTAAAAAAATCCACGAAAACTAAACTAGTTACATAATAATACAGCAATCCCGCATATTATTTATGTTTTAGTTCATTTAATAGTTCTAAAGGAATATGTAATGTGTTGTGCTCATTTTCAACTATTGTAACTATTATTAAACTAACTTAGTTTTATTTTTTATCTCAATTTTGTAGATTTTTGTCCTCTTTTTTATCTGTTTTTATAAATTTTTAACTAAAAAATTTGCTATATTAGGAACTATTTATTTTCACTTGCTTATCACTTAAAATTTTATGTAAGAAAAAATCATCTCTTATCATTTTCTCTCAAAACAAATTTTCTCTCTCATCATTTTCCATCAACAATTTTAGAGGCACTAATGTATACAAAACATATATATAAATGTAGAATGCTAAGCAAATATCAATGAGTATTAAGTTGCCAACCTTTTCGATCCATTAGATTATTATATTATCACCAAAACAACTTCACAAAAAATTTAGACAGCACCTCCCCACCTTCTCTATCAATTCTGAAGAATGCTTGGGCTGGAGGAAGAAGAAGACCTATATAATGATCAAAATGATCTTTAGTCCCGGTTTGTAACACCGACCGGGGCTAAAGTTCGGATCTTTAGTCCTAGTCAGTGATACGAAATGGGACTAAAGATGACTCCTCCCCAAAAACTATTGGGCAAAGACAAAGGAGACACCTGAAATTTTAGGGCAAAGCGCGAAAATATTTGGGTGAGTCCCAAAAATTTGGTAAAACCGCCACATATGGTGAAGTCAAAAAATTTTGGACACAGACCAAAAAAATTTCGACGAAACCCAAAAATATTGGGCGAGGCCTAGGGAGTTTTTGATAGAACCCACCAGAAACACTAGAAAATTATGGCCATAGTAGCAGTCTCTCCTAGTGTAATTTGTCAAAAAGATATTTGGGCGAAGCCGCCACGAGCTGAGAAAAATTTTGGATGAGGACCAAAAATTTTCAGCGAAGCACCAAAAATATTTGGTGAAGATACCCAGAAACCTTTTGCCTCTTTTGATTGGGAATGCGAAAAGACTTTGAACGGCAGCGCCTGATCAGCGCTCTGTCGAAGAGGGGACGTGTGATAAGGGCGGAGCATCGCCAGGTCCGATATCCAAAATCGCATGAAAATCATGAAAATTACAAATGTGTGAAATGCTAGAGAGGACAACCAAAAGTCGCACAAAAAATGGTGTCCTAAACTAGCAAAAGACAAATATGCTAGAAAGGACAACTGAAAGTCGCACTAAAAATGGTGTCCTGAACTAGCAAAAGACAAATATGCTAGAAAGGACAGCCAAAAGTCGCACTAAAAATGGCGCCCTAAACTAGCGAAACAAACCCCCTAACCAAGCCAACACTTGGCCATGTTTTAACGGGGAAATGGGCGGCAAGCAACCAAAAAGTATTTAACCGCTCTATGAAGCTTAGCCTCCCAATTTCCTATTTCATCCAACAGGGATAGGGGCCGCGAGCGACCGAAGAACGCTTTGGCCTGAAAATTGCCCAAAACAAACAAAATACAAAATCGGAGCAACACTTTATTAACAAGAAATGTAATTGCAGAAAATGGCAAACTCTGCCTGAATTATTGGTCTTCGGGTGGCTCAGTGTCCAAATCACCAAGAGGATTGCACTACCCCGATTCCCCAAGATCAAGACCAATGTTTTGGCATCAGCATCACCCTGCAGACTTTCAGGGCCTCACGGATGAGGAGTGTGGGATAATATGCTACCTTATAAAAAATAAAATCTCTAACCCAAGTGGCATCGGCATACAAATCTTAAGCACTCCTAAGTCACAAAAGGATACTTTTAACTAACTTCATCATCGCAGGGTAACATGATATCTACACTTCTCGCACGAAACACAAAGAGCGCCAACGGCAAAGAGGCCAAGCTTCGGCCAACTTTTGCAATGGTGGCAAAGATGCCAAGCTTCAGCCGCCTCCCGCGATGATGGAGAAGAGTGCCAGCAGCAAAGACACACACCAAGTGGGTCGCACTTCCCTGACTCTCCTGAGATCAAGGCCGATATTTTGGGCATCAGCATCGCCCCTAAAGACTTCATGGCCTCACTGATGAGGAAGTTGTTGGACCATATACACCCTTAACCCTAAGGGTGTCAAGAATAGGCTAGAAGCGCTAAGAAAAATCCTTTATCCCGACAGTAAGCTACAAGCACTAAGAAAATACCATGTGTAAAGAATACTTGTAAAAGTGCGAATGTACCCGAGTGGCAAAAAGGGAGATTTCCCCTTAGTTAGCCTCTATATATGTAAAGGGTGAACCCCATTGGGGTACTCACTCTCACTCTCTCAAATCAATACAATTTACTATCTTCCATTGTTCCCTATGGCAAAGGGTCTTCGGACCTACCTGTCGATCTTATGCTACAACAAATACTAAATCCAAGTTAAAAAAGAAAAGAATAAAAGGGGGGCGTGAGAGCTGTCATCCCCTCCCCTGTTCTTGCGTACCATGTGCCACTCCTGGGACCACGTTGTCCTCCTCTCTCTCCCTCTCTCTCCTTGTGCGCCACATGGCGGCCGACAGATCAGTCATGTAGCCGTTTCGACTAGTAAAGGCTCACGGTTAGGCATCAATAACAGTTACTTACCATTCCTGAGGAAGAACAGTTAAAGATTTTGATAATAACCTCTAACAGCTCAAGTTACAGGCCGTTACTGATGTAATTAATGTAACCGTTCAACGTTAGCAACAGTTACTAGTATTCTTCTTGAATCTTTAAAGCTTCATTCCTGTATCTAAGATCTCAAACTGTTTTCTATACAACCCATTACAGATATATAGATCTCATATGTTTCTAATGAACAGTTAGAGATTATCCCTCACCTTTGAACTTTTTTTGTACTAGTGATGGTAGTACCTATGTTCTCCATGTTGTAGACAGGTCACATCCTCCATCCCCGCCCCCACAAGCCATAATTGACAAAAATTTCGATGATTAGGTTTATATGAAAAGGACCAACTAATGAAGTGGTGAATTTCTATTCAATAGGGGTGAAGCACAAACCCAATGTTTTGTTCAATTTTCTCTCAACCAGACCAGAGGAGATCATTAAGTTCACCAAGAATCTTGTACACCGCTTGTTGCCGTACAGTTAATGTCATATTGAGGATTACACGGTAGGAATTTGGAGGTCCAACATACAACTGATGTCATATTTTTGATGTTTCAGGTTCTTTCAATACAAAGAAATTCTGCCATAATTGTATAGAGTGATGTCCAGTTACAATTTGGAACAAAGTGATTGTTCTTAGTTGTAGTTGTAGCACTGAGTACATCATACATTTCTATAATTTTTTTATACATAACCATCTGCGGCAAGCTGTTCAAGAACCACTATGCCAATTCCAAAATTACCATACAATCACTTGACATTCTGCTCCATCAGCATAAACCTGAATCAGTGATGTTGAGCTGCCCTCCGGTTGGTTTTTCTCCAGTCCCACGGCTTCTCAGGGTTATCATACGCCCAAAGCCCTCGACGTGCATCTCGTGCCCATTTTTCCCACTTCACAATCCAAGGGAAACCCGGCAGCCAGGCATTTCCATGTAAAATCACACGTGTACTTATCAATATGCGTATACATTTCAAAAACAAGATTGGAATTTCAATAGATTTTATTTCCTAAAAGTAAGTTCAAAATGGAGGGCTATTGTTTAAAACTAGATCTAAAGGGAATATACATATCTAGTACAAGTTAACTATGCACTTCTAAGTTCCAAATCAACAAGGCTCTGGCTATGAAAAGTCTGCTAGTATCTTTTATGGTTTTCTAAGATTTGGTTCCTTTTATTTTTGTGAAACAACAAGACTATAATCGTTTCTTATATTTAATATAATCAGCCTTGTTTTGCAAAAATAAAAAATGTTCCAAATCAACATGGAAAAAAGTTCATACAATCACAGATGCACTACACTGTTGTAATTTGAACACAAAATAATTTTGAACTAAAAGTTATACATGAAGACATATATGCTAAATTCAATCAGAAGTACGACCTACAAAAAATCAAAAGTTGTGCT
>CM002479.1:6083157-6149988 GCA_000325765.3 Leersia perrieri
TAGCTTTTGTTACCGGGATGCTTGGCAGATATCAGTCTAATCCAGGTCTGGAACACTGGAAATTAGCTAAGAAAACCTTGTGTTATCTGCAAGGTACTAAAAATTTCATGCTCACATATAGAAAGTCTGAAAACCTTGAAGTTGTTGCTTATTCAGACTCTGATCTTGCAGGGTGTAATGATGATAAGAAATCCACGTCAGGTTATATTTTCACCCTAGCAGGAGGAGCTATATCGTGGAAAAGCTCCAAACAAAGTGTTACTGCATCGTTGACAATGCAGACTGAGTATGTAGCATGTTATGAAGCTACTGGACAGGCAAAATGGCTGAAAAACTTTATCCCGGGATTGAGAGTGGTCAACAGTATATCAACACCACTCAAATTATACTGTGATAACAAACCAGCAGTATACTATGCGAGTAGCAACAAATCAAGTGCTTCTGCCAAGTACATTGATATCAAGTACCATGTTGTGAAAGAAATGATCTAGGATCAAACAATAAGCGTTGAATATATAAGCACTAAGATGATGTTAGCGGATCCACTCACAAAAGGCCTACCACCCGCAATATTTAAAGAGCATGTTGCCGGCATGAGTTTGGTAGAAAAGCCTTTGATCCTGGAATAAGAAAGAAACCTATATGTCACTGACTCCTCATAAGACTAAGGCGTACCTTGATCTCCCGGTGTTCCAATTTGAGCCAAACCGATCCAACCATCCAACACTCCATCCTTTTCCTCACGTCACTCATCAGAGATCGGATCCGGCCGAGTAGGGGGGCTACCCCCACAGATCAGTCGCTGGTCGTCCTCGCATCACCGATTGCTTGCCGTTCCGCACCCGCAACAGATCAAGAATGACGACGCTGGCGAACACGGAGCCACGGTGCCACCTGCGAACCATGTCCATGGCGGTGATGGCGGCTTCACGCAGCTAGGTGAGGACAGGCTATTCTGCTGCTATATCCGGCTGATGGAGTGGAATGAGAAGCGGCAAGCCGGCAACCATCGATCGAGTTGTTGATCACCTGAGCTCTTTTTTATTTGATCGTATTCTTGATCACTTGAGCTCCTTTTTTATCGTTGAGGTACTCATCTCCAGTGACCACCGTGTTCTGTGTCGATCATTGCAGATCAATTACACAACCAATTTTTTAGAGAACGTGTTGATGGGTTTTGATTTTGGCCGGTTTATTATTGAACAGCCAATAGAATGAGCAATCACCAAAGCAAAGCAGCCGTGATGAGAGCTACAGATTCACTTAAAATTTTCACTGGTGCCAAGAACTACAAATTCACTTGATTTTTTTGGCAGATATTGTTTGGATGTTCTTCACAACTTGATCACCTCCTTTTTCATCTTTCTTCTTGAGATGGATATGTTTTGGAATTTTTTTTAAATGCGTTCTCGTCTCCTGACTTGAGGCAGCAATGTATTTTAGTTTTTCTATCATTCGTAGGCTACTTACTTTTCCTTTAATCTCTGTAGCGCATTGACATCGTCCAAGGGCAATATTACCTTGAATTTCTCATGCCTTGGTATATAAGACCTATGATTGATCGGGGTCAATCTTTCTGTCATATTCATATTCAGAATCATCCTTAACTGTGCTCTTAAGACACAAAATTGTTATTTTAAATGAAATGATAAGATTTCCTCCTTGATACCTTGAATAGTATTTTCAGTTTGCACAGATTTGGGAGTGAACGTACTGTTAGTCTTGCTATATATTTTAAATAGACGTATCATAGTGAACCCAGCTCCAAAAGTACTACCCAACCTAAATTCATATAATGTAACTTCAATGGTCAGGCCTAACTACAATGTATTGTATAATTATTTGGAGATCTTAGTACTTATTTGTATTCTAGAATTGATTACACAAACCTGTGACTTTGAGTACTTTCATTCTTTTTTTATGCTAACTTCGCAGGAAAACTGAATAAATACACTGCATTGACCACTAAAATGCCAAAGTTAATGGACAGACATATTACAAACTATATTTTATGCTATCTTTTTTAACAAATTGCTGTGCACTAAAGCCAGTTGCAATTACTCAAACCATTTATTAATATTGTAATTGCAATACAAGTATCCTTTCTAGAAAACATTTTAAGTACTATAACCTATTATTTAACAAGTACTACAGCCGGTGGCAAATACTATAATGCAGTAATTTTCTTGCACGTGGAAGCTGTAGGCATTGTCATCCTTGGTGAGTTGATGGTTCGTGAGTGGCTGATAACCGTGTAGTGTGAATATTTGCGACCATTTGCTTAGGTGGATGTATTATGTATAACAAGGTTAGATTTCTTAGTTTGTTACTATTTAATCATCACTCAGCTAGCATCTATATAGCTGACAGGTTTGAAAGGACTGTGAGCTTCATTTCTACACCTATACAGAAAAGTGTGCTATGATTTAGCAGTACCTTGCTAAATTCAGGAGTTTTGGACATGTTTGCTGAACCAAAGTTTCTATTGGTACTTTAGCTTTGTTGTTTCTGAAACTTCGCCAATTTTACATGATGGTTTCACATATTTATAGTTTAGACTTCACATGATGGTTTCACATAACGACTACTTTTGGTCATATGAGAGTATTGAATGATTGATGAACACACTAAAGGAAACTAATAGGTCATTACTTTGGGTAATGATTACATGATGACTTGAACTTATTCCCCACATGAAAAAAAAAAACATGGTTAGTTACATATGCAGATCGGTAAGTAGCAGGAGTTGAAAGAAAACAACAATATGCCAATTGGAGCCATTTATCTTCAAAACAAATAAAAAAGATGAGACATTTCATGATCTTCTTGGCCAATGCACAGAATGCAAATAGATTTCCGAGATATTTTGTTGTTTATGTGACTCCCCATTGCTAAGCATGGGCACCCAACTAGTGAATTATGATTTGTGCTAACCTGTGAAGATAAAAACAGATTGCGGCAAACCATTTTTTTTTCTTTCGTGGAGATGGTACCTTTCAGTTGATATGGCTCAATTAATCAAGCTCAGTGTGCGTGATGCTCAAGGAGTTGTAGAAATAAAGTATTGTTTTAGTTTTTGGTTTTTTTTTTTTTGCGGGAATGTATTATTTTAGTTGTCTTGATGATGACAGAGTTGCTTGAATGCTTGCCTCATGTACGTGGGCAAGTTTTCCTAGGTAAATTCCATTGAGTGTTTTTCAAACTTTTTGATTACAGTCAAGTAATTTTTTCCTTACGCGCAGTGGAAGAGAACAAACAAAACAAACAGTTTTCCCTAGGGTGCAGAAGGAAAGAATCACACGGTGTTCTGTAAATAAATCATACTGCCAAAGGGAGAATATGTAGTACCCGCTTGAGGAATGTTGCGTGCAATCCAACGGTTTTTTTCAGAATTTTATTGTGGGAAAGAGGGAAATAAACATATTAAATAGAGTATATGATAAGAAAAAAAATTTAAATCAACATTATATTGTTATCCACTACAAGTCTACAACATAGCATAATCCAAATTGGCAAATTATACCATGTAGATATCAGTTTAGTAGTGAAATATATGAATTTTTGTTTTTAACATGATTGACCTTATCCTATCTATAGGTTGCAATGCTTATTTTTTTATTATTACTCCCTCTGTTTCGTATTGTAAGCCGTTTTGACTTTTTAAAGTCAAACTTTTCTAAGTTTAACTTAGTTTAATATAAGATTAGTTTCATCAAATCTAACATTAAATATATTTTCTATTTGGATTGAAATTATTGCTATATTTTTCAACAATTTAGGTCAAACTTAAATATGTTTGACTTTTTTAAAAAAAGTTAAAATGTCTTATATTATAAAACAGGGAAGTACCTGTTTATTATTATAGCTCTACAACATAGCATAATCCAACTAATATTTATTTTCCGTGGATGTCAGATTTTGACAACAGAGGGAAAGATGACGGCAGTATTATGGCAAGTTGTACATCAATCATATTCTTCATTTGTACTGGGAGTTTGCCACTGTCGACTGCCCGCAGAAAAAAAAAACATGACTGCATATTCAAAATTTTTGATTGGTTGTGTCGTTTTGGTGATGTTGGGATGAACATTTTATGTACATTTGTTTTGTTGATTAGACACAAGTTGTGCAAGCTTAAGGAGGGGAGGGACATCAAGCCCAGCAACACTACCTTCCTACATTTTGCTATGAAGAGCAAATGGAAAATGTAAGGCATGTAACAAGAAATTTTCATTGAACCAAATTGGTGATGATGATGATGATGATGATGGAGGCCTGGCCAACTTGGGCCTTAGGCGCTCATTTGTAGGGATGAAAAAGGTTTGAAAATTTCTGATTTCCAGACGTCTTTTTAGAAATGGAAAAGGTCATAACTTTTTTCAAAAGTTTCAGAAATAAATACAAATCCAGAATTTTTTTCTCGGAAACGGAAACGAATACGGTAATGCTACTATCCATTGGAAACCTGAATCAGTTGGAAACATTTCAAAAATGATTTTGGATTTTTTTCTCGGAACCAAAAACAAATTAGTTTTCATATGAGCTGATTAATTTCAGCCTTTTCTATTGTTGATATTCTGATTTGTACAGAGTATTTAGATTTTTTTTTCTAGTTCCTTGCTTTAGATCTAATTTTCTTTTGCCTAATGACCATTTGTATTTTATTATGTCAAGCCATACTACTTATATTTACAGATGAATATAGTTCTTGCTTATTTTAATTCTCCAATAAAGTGATGTGTACAACTAGTTGTATTATTACTAAATGCTAAAATTTAGAAATGTCAATTTATTGTTTTAAAAAGATAAGCTACATATCTTCATTGATTTGAGAAGCTCCGTTAGAGGTCTTTTCATATTCCGAACTCCAATTTGTATTGTTATGTATCTGCATTCGATAACCCTTAATTCCGTTTTCCTATTAGAGATTTCTGGTTCTGAAAAAAATATGAAAACGGAAACGGTAGAGCTGGTTTCCGCCCGTTTTTGAGCCTTTTTCATCCCTACTCGTATGTACATTAATTTATCTTCACACACAATGTTACTGTCTGCACATTTATTGTTCTGTTGCAACACACGGGCGGCTATTCTGAAAAAGAAACGTCTTTGGAAATCCAAATTTTGAGCAAATCATCAACCTTATGATTTTCTAAATTAATATTACCCAAAATGATAATTTTGAGTTGATACAGTGATAACACTAATGGGGAGAGATGAAACTATTCTTATTGTAATGATAATATTCCCCTATGGGCAAGGCAAACGAGACATTTCTGCACACTCTTATGCTTCCTGATATTGTATTATCTTTATTGCCATGCAATATTTTGTTGAAATACATAGTTGTATAGTGTCATGTAACCTAACCACATGATTTTGGACTGTCCCTGGGAAAATGCCGACACCTACAATGTCCTTTAGAAAATTTTGCCATATGTATGTACTAGTTGTTACCAACCATTGAAATCTTTTTTCAAAACTAGTTAAAGGCAGCGGCGGTCGTGTTCTCGCAGTCTCACGGATCTCGTCTCGCCCGTTGCCCATCCCACGAGAGGCAGCAACCTGATGGCCCCACATGTCAGTCTGTGGTGGTGGAGGCAGACTCCCCGTCACCACCACTACTGATTTTTGTAGTAGTAAAGATATATCATATTGAACTACTTCAAAATCTTAAAAATAGAGAAACAACTTGCCTTGCAAAAACTATTTTTTTGTTTGCTTATTTATATAATATGAAATTTGTAAATATCCTAATTTAATTAATTACCTCCAAATTAGTTCGTTGGGTCCCTCTCAAGGCTGTAACAACTAGCATGGCAGCATCTGCCGATGCCCTGGGTGGAGATTTTATATCCTCATATTCAGCCAACATTTTCCTATACCTATCCAAAGTAAAGAACAAAAGTATTATCTTAATTTAGTTTAGTGAAATAAAATTTTTGGCAGAATGTACATTTTATAACCTTCAACTATGAAAACCCTAATTTTTTAACCTTCATCCTAATTTACAATGGTTTGGGCTATGTATCTTAGACATGATGGTTGATGTGGCCTAAATAGCTTATGAATTTAAATTTTGAAAAATTATGGCTTTAAAATGCAGTATTTTGAATGTATATAAATTTATACAAGCTATACAAAGTATGAGCTCATTAAATATCTACTTTTATATTCCAGTAAGTTGTGGCAATTGATAAACAGCAATGACAATTTGTGATAGTCCTACTTCACAAAATTGTTATATATTTTCAAAGGATACTATACTTTACAGCAAAAGACAACAGTACCAGTTTTCTAATCCATAAGTTGCTTTGTATTGAACAATTAGGAATCAAAGCAATTTTAGAATTAATAACTTCTGTATACCAAATGCACTAATATTATAAATCTAAAAGAAAATCAGAGGTTGTTAAATTTGGATCTTTTCCTACCATGTAACCTGTGTCTGCTTAGGTGCTGTAACATGCCTTGCGAGCCCTTCAGGAACCTAAAATATCACAAAGAAAAGTCCCCTAAAAAATATCACAAACAAAACATTCTTTTGAATTGCAGGGATATAGAAGGCAAAAAAATGTTAACCGGAAGATCAATATTGCCGTATTTAAGACAGACACACATAGCGTAAAAAGAAGAAAAGCTCCCTCCATTTCTTTATAAATGTCACCATTAACTAGAACTGTTTAAGCATGGACTGCTAATAATTTTTAAATGTTAGCCTATAATAGATGAAAGTTTAGTGCATATATGTATTATCTAACACACTTCAAATATATGATATTGTTTTGAGTATTTAAGATTTCCTTTCAAATAAGACGAGTGACAGTGTAAATGTGAATAGTGTCTGCTGACAATTATTTAGGAACGGGGAGGTAGGATGTGGCTTTGGGAATACAAAGTTACCATGGAGGTTGCAGCGAATTTGTTGAGGTCGCGCTGCAGGGCATGGACGCCATGAGGGGCCAGAGGTGATAGGTTTGTCCGGCAGGTTATTACTGGTACTCCATGACCATGATCATCTTTGGGCCTGGAGGTCAGACAGTAGCAGGGTTAACAATTCCGAAGTAGCCATATTTTTCGCCAATTGTCAGAATACCAAAATCCACAAAATCGGGACAGAATTAGCGAAATTTCGAACAAGATTCACAAACCAAAATTTAAATTCAAATCCTCAAAAAGTACTGAAATCTGACCGGTTTTACTGAAATTTCGACCGGAAAGCGGCGGTTTTCGAAAGAAAATTGCCAAACAAAATCAATTTGGAATTAATCGAAATCCGTTCAAAATTAATCAAAATCCATCTGGAATTATTGAAATACCGAGTGAAAAAACACTTGTTATTCTTTCTAAAAATGTGAATAATAGTGGGAAAGTACTAGAAAACTTAGAAAAACTATGATGAATGCAAGGATGCACATAAAATTCGTTAAAAAATGGCATGATATTTGCTATAATTTTAATAACTTAACAATGAAAACACCGAATATGCAATATATATATTGGTTAATGCAAAGATTTAAAACACGTATCACTCATATGTCACAAATCGATATGTATCAGAAGTTCACAACATAACCTTAGAAAACGTAGGCCAAATATAATGTCCTATAACTTCTTTCTGCATTTTCTTTGTATTTTCATATTATCTCAAATTTCCCCTTCAAAACTTTCATCTATATCCAATAAATTTCGAATTTTAATGCCAAAATATACTCCTAGTTCCATAGTATTATTAGGATTTTATTTCAATTTTTTTTCACTTTTTGCAATTTCAAATTTGAACTTAAACGAATTCTACCAAAATTTCAGTGTGTTATAGATTCCGAGCCACCTCGAAACGTCAGAATTTTGCGAAATCCAACCGGATTTCAATGAAATTGTAAACCCTGGACAGTAGTATGGCTTACCGCTGCATGGGTGTTTATATAGTGACGTAGGAACAAGAAAATACATAATTGAATTGTCAAGACTTGTTGAATCCTTAGTATTTTAATAATGCAGGAATTGTTTCAACAAGTTGTTTGGAAGCTTCATTGGGAAAAAGTAAAGGAATTTGCAGATAGTAAGACACAAACAAGATTCCCATGAGGTTGGACCTCATTTTAGAAATCCTCCAAAATTCCAATGAATGGAGACAATTCATAGGATTTTGAGGTGACCATTCCTTTGTTCCAAGTGCACACATAGGAAAATTTTTCATTGCATTCAAATCCTTCAAAAATCTTCCAAATATCATTTGTTCCGAAGGAGACCTAGAACATTCTTAATTCGCTAAGCCCAGGAATCAAAATATTTTGTTATTCAATACTTTTTAACAAATAAAAATAAATACTCATATAACTTATTTAATATTTTAAACGAAATTAAAAAATGCTAGTACAACTATTTTCAGATATGAACATTTTACAACTATTTCCAGATATGAACATTTTCTATCCTAGTGACACGACAGAACCACAACTTCAATGCTTGTCTCAGTGAACTTTGGTTTGCTAGTTATGTAGCTTGGTGATAAATGCTTATATCTATGAATTAAACAAGTTTTAGTATGAGTTGTTTAACAAAATTATTAAAGTTTTTTCATAATAAAAACAATTGGCATCAAAACATTTTAGGTACGCATCATTATTTATGTCTGCTAAATGTAGTAACTATTGGAAAATCATCCGCCATGCATAAAAGCTGTTTGGATTTGACGCCTACCGATTAAGGTGTGCCTTCTTGGATGATGTACTGTAATGCCTGTGCCCTTCACAAACCTAACAGTATGACAACCAATATTACATTTATATATATGTCGCATCATAGAACAATATTAATTCCAATATAGGGTGAAGAAGGATGGATCACCGATACAAAATGGTCTGCCCCAATTTATCTAAAACATTCC
Source organism: Leersia perrieri (assembly GCA_000325765.3). Taxonomy (NCBI): domain Eukaryota; kingdom Viridiplantae; phylum Streptophyta; class Magnoliopsida; order Poales; family Poaceae; genus Leersia; species Leersia perrieri. The sequence goes on from CM002479.1 coordinate 6,092,045, forward strand.
AAAAATCAAAATAAAGTATGCATACTAATTTTTGCAATACGGACGTGAAAGCATAAGGTCCAATGTCATGATGTAACAAAGTCAATATTAAATTATTGAATCGGTGTAAACTTACTACCATGCAATGGCATGTAGTAGATTCTCTCTTTAAAGAATTACTTCGCTTTTGTTGCTAGCCCTCTTTTCATGATTGCTAAGTACACATTTAAAAATTCTAGCTAAGATTATTTTTAGAAACCAATCTTTAAAACTGTAAATCATTATTGGATTATAATCCAACGTGATGCCAAGAAGGTTACATTCTAAGAGTTAAGAAAATGAATCATGGTTGAACACTATAATTTTATCATTTTTCATAGTTGTAAAGCCTTAGCCTAGATGTATAAAAAACAATGTTCTTTACTACTATCAAAACATCTGGTGGTGGTGGCAGTTAATCTACCGCCGCCACCACCACCTACTCCTATTGGATTTTTGCAATTTACCCCCCTTAATTTTGTAGTATTAAAAATCAATCAAACCTAGAATCTAGATGGATATCCACGTATAAAATCAGATTGAGGTCGAAATTTCTAATATAAAAGAGATGGTCACACAAGTCATAAATGATACTTTTCTATTCATTTTAGGAAATGACATAATATGTTTATTATCCATAGCAAAGACATTCAACTAGTATAGCCAATACATGATTAATTAAGTTACCGTGGATGTCGATTTCAAATTGAGGAAGTCTTCACACCGGGCCGCCTGGGCTTCAACCTTTTCAATCTTTATGACGGCCCTATGGACGTGGACGCCATGGTGGTGAGCTAGAGGAGGTACCGGGCACAGCTGCTGCTGCCTGGGTAGCTAGAGTTTAGAAAATAACAAATGTACTCAGCATATGATTAAATTTTGACTAAATATCAAGAACTTGGTTTACATAACTACAAACTTAGTGTCTTAGTTTATTACAAAACTATAGGTCCTTTGCATAATCTATCATAAAGCTATAGATCTAAAAACTTATCTTGAAGAACTACATATTTAGTATCCCTATTACCAGAAAACTATAGATTTAGTGTCTCAATTATCACAAACTATAGGTTTTAGCATTGCCAGTTAAATCCACATTCACCTGAAATGTGGACCCACGTTCATTCTTAGGAACCTTCAATATAAATCATTACATCACATGGGATTTTTATGTGGCAATCAACAGTGTTGAAGGAGGTGTATATGGTAACCATTGATTTCAAGTACCTATGCATATAAGATAGAGGTTCTACACACTTATGGTGTCGAAATGTGGATCCCATATGTTAGGTGAGAATGGATTTACGATAATGAAGACACAGAATTTCTAGTTTTGTGATATGGAGACACCAAATATGTAGATCTTTGAGACATATACAAGTGACTTTGTCTGAGAAATACCATCGCCATTAGGGTTCTGTTAACATTTCTACGTTAAGTGCTATAGGATAAACAACTGCTCGGGGTGGATGGAGAATGCGCTGCTCCCCATGCCGTTAAATGCATTGTTCTTGTAGCGCTTAACGGAAAAATGTCAATGGAATCCTAACGACAATGGTATTTCTAGGACGAAGTCGCTTGTACGATGGTATTTTTGGGACCTTGTATTTGTTGATGGTATTTTCTCGAACTTGGGTGTTTGTCAATGGCATTTCTTAGATTTTCTAAAAAAAAATAGCTAGCATCTGTATGCTGTTTGAGGTGGTTTGGTACACTACTTTTCCTTGACAATTAATTTGTGCTACCTCTCAGTACCATGAGATACCAATAAATAGAACAAATTTAAAATATAAAATATAAAAAATATGGTCCCTTTCAATACCATCACATGGAGAAAGTTTTTTTTTTCTGAAATACAAACCAAGGCAAACCACCCAAGCGAAAATTTTCTTAGTATCTAATGTTTTGTTTATTCATCTAGCTGGCCTTTTGGACAGAAAAAGGTAAGATAAGGTCCAAGAAACAGGACGCCCCATAATATATGAGACTCTGACTATTCACTTGCAACGTTTGACTACTCGTCTTATTCAAAAATTTAGTGTAAATATAAAAATTAATAAGTATACTAAATAATAAACAAAATATATGATACTTTCAAATTTTTTTGAATAAGACGAGTGGTCAAACGTTACAGGCAGATGGTGAAAATCCCTTGTAATATTGGACAGGGGGAGTAGTGAATAAAAAAGAGTGAAACTTTAACAAAGCTGAAGTGATGTAACGTCTATGACTTCGGCAGATTGATGCAATTAGGAACTGCTCGGCTCGCTGTTGGAACATAATAAGGAATATTTTTTAAACAAAGAGAATGTACTCCATGCCACTGAATTTGCACTGATTCATTGTTGACTGTTGCTTTCTACGATATACACTGAATTATCAATTTTCTCTACAATACGACATTGGACCCTATACTTTCTCAAAAATACCCAAAATGCCCTTACAAACATACAAGGTGGACAAAAAATTTCTCATATTAAAATATTTCTAATATTATGAAAATTTTGCATGGCATCTTACCACATCATATAATTTTGTGGATAAGTTTTAAGATTTTTTTTCAAGTTTTTTTAAAAGTTATTTTTTGGCATATGAAAGAGAAATCACTGGCACAATAACATAAAAATATTTCATGTAACACATGAAAAATGATTTACATTTAAAAACAACAGAGAAGTATTATATGTAGCATATAACAAATAATTTATATTAATTTTTAAAAATAACAATTAAAAATCTTAAAAACTTACCCATAAACTTAGATGACATGGTAGCATGCTAGGCAAACTTTTCATAATTTTCTGAATCTTTTAAGATGATAAATTAATTGTTAGCCTTGCATGTTTGTAAGGGCATTTTGGGTTTTCTTTTTTTTCAAAGTATAGGGTCCAATGGCATATTTTAGAGAAAATTGATAAATTCAGTGTATGTTGTAGAAAGTAACAAAGTAGATGGTAAATCATTGAATCGGTGCAAACTTAGCGGCATGGGATAGATTACCTCTTTACATAGTTGCTAGCCCTCTTTTCATGATTGCTAAATAGTATTTATAAATTTTGCTCGTAAATCAATCTTGGATTATAATCCAACGTGCTGCCAAGCAGGTTACGTTGTAAAAAACAATTCATGGTTCCACACTACCCTTTTATTAATTTTCTCAGCTGTAAAGCTTAGCCTAGATGTATAAGAGAAAATATTATGCATAGCAAATATATGATTAATTAAGTTACCATGGATGTTGATTTCAAATTGAGGAAGTCGTCGCACTGGGCGGCAATCTTTATGGTGTCCCTATGGACACCATGGTGATGAGCTAGAGGAGGTACTGGCCACAGCTGCTGCTGCCTGGGTTGAGGTGGTGTTGATAACGGCACTCGAAGGTCAGCCAAACCTAGAGGCTGATAGTGGAGCCTTGAGGGTTGAGGATAGCTGTAGGGGATGTGACCACCCCTACCACCATCATCGTCTTCTTCGTCGAAGCAGCTGATGAAGCACTTGAGGATGTTTCCCATTGAACCCTACTTTGATCTGTGCTGGTGCTACTTCGATCCCTCTAGTTTGTTGTCTGCACCTTGTACTTAGCTATTAATATGCTTGAGGGTCATGGAATCAATTATGCAAAGCTATACTTACTTCAGAGCCAAGGTTCTAAAAGGATGTGCATCCTCTACCTGTCTGCCACGCAACTAAACAACCCGGATGTTTATCGCCGAAAAGATATGAATGCGACTGGGCGACAACGAATCTTCTACGTCCATCTTTGATCCAACCATCGATACTGATTATCAAAAGGCACCCGTACTCTCCTTACTTTCAAAAGGTAAAAGATGCGTACTGTGCCTGCCTTTGTATCAATCATGCATGTTATCAGCACAGTAGTGGAAAGAGGATAATTAGTGAGGCATTTGCTTTTTGGCTTTTAGGCCCCGTTCCCTTAATAATGAACGGCTAAACAGTGTTTTTTATTTTTATATGATAATTTATTAAAAATCAAATAAATCTATTTTTCATGGTTATATTAGTTAATACTCAATTAATTTTACGCTAATGACGTCTCGTTTCGCAGGCCAAAATAATACAACCTTCATCCTCACTATCAAACACACTTACTATGACTGCGTTTGAATGTGTCTGAAAGAAGGTTGGCAAAAAAAATAGTGATGACATGCAAAACGAGAAATATTATTAGCACGTGATTAATTTAGTATTAGCTATTTTAAACTAGAAAAATAAATTATTTTGTTTTTTAATACAACTTTCATGTAGAAAATTTTTCTAAAAAACATATTTTTACGCACACTGGAAAGCGTGCCAAGAGGTATCGGCACTGTAGTAATCTGCCGATCCATTCTTTCTAGCTGAAACGAACGCAGCCTAAGTAATTAACTCATCCAGTAATCCTGCCTAACATGCGGCAATCTCATCATGTGCTCTCTCGAGTGATGACATGGAAAAGGATAAACCCGTTTTCTTTTTTAAAGTAAACAATAAGTTATGTTTCGAATAAAATGGTCAATTTCACTGTTCCTTCATGAATCCAAACAGAAGACTGTTGTAGCTAGAGTCTTAACGGCAACCGTAGGCGCTAGAGAAGTGTTGCTCTGCAGTGTAGAAAATGTGTGGTAGAATTTGACAACATTTTTTCTTTAAGCACGATGAAATCCTTCCCTCGTGTCCTGATTTTGTATATTGAAAGTTTAATCGGCTATTGCAGCAGATGCCTTTTGAACCAGAAGAATTATTTTTCATTGGCTCGTTAATTTTTCTACGACCTAATACCCAAAGCTAACCAATGTGACAATTGCCCAGTTGGACTTGCTCTGCTATCCCAGCGTCTGAATCAAAGCTTTAAAACGATCTGCCAATGGGCAATGACGACGATGACTCTGATACGTCCATCCAACAATTGAGGCCCGGTTGGGGGGAGATTTTGCTTCTTTACATTTTTTTTCATAAGCTGCATCTGTCGGAAGCTCCCCAAACAGTATATATTCTAAATCAGCTTTGGAGAAGCTGTAATCTGTAATAGATTGTAGAAAATGAACTAAAAAGCCAGAATTTGGAGAAGCTTAGGTTTTCCGCTTCTACAGATTCTCGCTAGCTAGATTTTAACCAATTGCTTATTAGAAGCTAAAGGTCCCCTGAACAGGCATAGTACTGCCTTGACATGGGTGTTTAAATGTCCATGTAAAACGAGACATGATTAATTAAATATTAATTATTTTAAACTTAAAAATATATTAATATGAGTTTTTAAATAACTATTAAATAGACTTAGAAATTATATATCTTTTAGTAGCCTGAAAAACAAGGTTAAGAAATGGGAGGCCAAATGATGCATACTCGGCACCAACAATTCCTTATGCCAAATGATGCATACTCCGCACCTGCTATTGGACCCAATCATGTTGGCAAGACAGCAGTGGAAGACAATTAATGAAGCGGCGCATTCGACCTTTTCAACTTTGCATAAATATCCCTATTGGTTGTAAAAATATTAAGAGAAATTCTAATAAATGTCATCAACAAGCGTCCGATTTCTAGAAATGCCATCGACAAAGGATAGTTTTCACAAATGCCATCGCACAAACGCCTGGTTCCCACTAATGCCACGGTCAATTATCTGTTAGGAAGCATTTGTTAACTACAATAAAAAGACCATTGTACCCCTGTAACAAAAAAAACCATTGTATCAAAGCTTTTGAAGCTAAACAAGTAACTTTTCGCCATGTAAGCTTACGATGTTAATAAGTATTTTTGAGACATCAATTTGCAATTTTGACCTCATCTTTTCGGAGCAATTTCAGCGTTATTCCAAAAATCAATGCTAGAACATTGGAGTAGTCTAGTCATTATTTTCCATAAAACATCCATGAGAACCCAAACAGATCAATCTAACATATATTTTCAGAAGATCAATCTTCACATAACATATACTTTCAGGAAATAAACAGTTCACGGGATATATGATTCCAACCCAAAATAGTAGTGACCACAGTACATACATAAGTTTTTGACAGTCCAAAGCAAACTAAGTATTACAACCCAAAGTAGTAGTAAGCACAGCAATACATATAACAGTTTTTGACAGTACATATTTTAACCCAAACTAGATCAACTCACAAACAGCAAGCAAGAAATTCAATTAAGTATTCTTTTCTTGCTTCTAGTCTCCATGGAAGGACTACTATTCTAGCTTCTAGTTCCCATAGCTGACCTGTTTTGTTGTGCTATTTTGTTGCTCTTGTCTTTCTTCTTCCTTTTGGCAGGTGGAGTGGTAGCTTGTACTGCTAGGGTTGGTTTCTTTCTCTTACACTTATCCTTATCCGGCTTTGTTTTGGCGGGTGAAGTAGTAGTTTGTACAAGTGTAGTATTACCACCTTGCGCTCGTAGGAGATTGGCTATAGAAGTAAAAATAAAAGCAATTATTGCACAATAGATACATGGACACATCTGTTGCATGCATATTGTCATTTTAGTTGAAAGCAGTAAACTTGAATGTTGAAGGAATACTAAATTGAGCTGCCTTGGTAAGGTTGGATTAGTTTGAGGTGATGACCCATGTGCATCATCATCAATTACAATGCCAACGGAACTAGATAGAAGTGAAAGGGGATAGAAGTGAAAGGGATTTTAGTGCTCGGTTGAGGAGTAAATGATTGACATGTGCAAGATGGGACTATCAACTTGATAAGCTTGGAACAACTTGACTTGATTGAGTGGGAGGTCAAGTACTTTATATGGCAGCAGAAGTAGATTGATTTTGATTTCCTTTTCAATATTCGACCATGGAACTCAGCGACTTGGGTTTTTGGTCCTCCGGCTTCATATGTCAGGGGCTATGTGATGGCTAGATTGATCTGTCTTCCGTTCACTTTCTCCCAATGTTCACCTAGGCGCTAAACGCTAGTCGGATGGCCACCCACTGACTAGCGACTAGGCTGATTAGGTGGCAACTAGACGAATTAGACGGATTAGGCGTTTTTATATATTTTTTCACAAAAATATCAATATATGACTTGTTTCACATATGATTTTATGATTCACAAAAGTGATATTGAAGCAATACCTTACTCTGGAGTGAAGAAATATTCCATAAATGTAAATTGAATCTTCCATCATTCTCAAACAGCAAATTGGAAATTGCATTTTGTAAGATGACAAGAACAAAAAGTTGCACGGTAGAGGTGAGGTGGTGTCATGGTTGAGGCGAGCCTGATCCCCTGATGGCCTAGCCTAGGGTTGGCGCAAGCTACTTGAGTGCTTCAATCAGTGAGCTTGTCACCTTCCATTTGCAACAAGAATTAAGGATGAGAGAGAGAGCAGGAGCAGCAGAGGAGGGAAGAACGTGGAGCAGCAGAGGAGAGGAGGGAAGAACACGATGGCGCGGTGGACTAATCATGGCGGCGTGAAAATAGGAAAAGACATGGGTGCGTTATCTCTCCAAGCTCTCAAATAAGGTGACCTAAATCCCCAATCTATATCGACACGGCCCCGTGTGTGGGCTTCCAATTTTTATCGCACCCAAATTTTGGTTTATATTTCCTAGTCACCACCTAGACGCACTGTCCCGCTGTCCAATTACGCCCAATCACCGTCCCGTCCAGGCCGTCCAAGCTGCGTAGGACCAACTAGTACCGTCTAGGCGGCAAATCAATTAATTGAGTGCCTAGGGTGTAAACTGGACAAATTGCCGCTGACTAGCGATTAATCGCTGTCTAGACGGGCGTTTAGGCGAACATTGCTTTCTCCCCCTGGGGGTCTTGTATTTATACCCATAGATGTGTCCTTGTCCAAGTAGGATTAGGGAGACCAATATGGATACTAGCCGAATAGTCCTATAGTTGCCATGTAGAACTCTTCTCATCCTTCTTTATTCGGAACTCCTTCCATATACATGGTAAGATTCCGTATAAGGCATGGTATGTGGTGGGCCTAGCCGAGCCTAATCGAGTACTATTAGGTATCCCTTATGTGTAACTCTGACACCCGCCAGATCTCTTCAATATTGAAGGATTAAGAAAAAAATCATGTGTATTTTTCGGCCATTGGGAAATGTTAGTAAGGCTTGGAATACGAGATGCATATGCAGCTTTCAATTTTTCCACACTATAACATTCATCAACATAATCGTGCACGTGCAAGCCCCTAAGTGATGTGATCAAACACAAGGCATGAGCACAAGGCTTGCCAGAAACCTACCACTCCCTACAAGTGCAGGTCTTTTCTTCTAGATCAACAACATGTCTTTTGCCACCTAGGTAAGAAAGCAAATAACATTGACTAAGCTAAATAGAAAATGTCAACTTGGCATGAATGAAAGTGCATATATACTACACAAATATACCTGACTCTTTCTCAGTTACCTCTAAAAATATATATCATCACTTCTGATGGACCTTGATCTAAAAATTTGATACCAAAATACAATCAAATAAAAATATTTAACAACAATATAGCTATGTAAGACACATAAATTAAATACAACACATACCAGCACTGAAACGCCATCCTCAATGGTTGATGCATGCATTCTCCATCCATAACCTTCTTGGAGAGACCTTGCTCTGAATTTACCAGGATTAGTTTTCTCAACAAAAAACTCAAATTCATTTTTAATCGAATATTGAGCCATAGCCAACCTAAACTCAGGCATTGAAGGATAAATAGTTTTCACTTTCATTGGTGGGTCATTTTTGTCATAAACCATTTATGGGATTCCTAAATCTTCCTTACTATCCTGTGCAATACACTCCACATCATTACTATCAGTAATATCCAAATCATCACCCTGTTTTTCCTCAAGCATACTATCAGTTTCAGTAGTAGAGTCATCACTCAGATGATGAGTCATCGGTACCAACCGAGTACTATTTCTCATCATCTAGACCTACATGCTCATAGTGAGGGAATGGATTTTCAAGGTACTTCTGCTATCTCATTTTGTGCGAGGTAACTAGTATTGCCTTGCTGTGTAAAACATGCCTAAGAGGGGACAAAAAGTGATGGAGTGCACGGCACAATAGCTTGAGACAGTTTACTATTGTTTGTCAGTGTGATTACAGCTTTACCCCTTTTAATATGAGAAAAGCACTTAAACATCGTTATCAAATCTTGGTCACGACATACCGGAGTGAGCTCTTTGCTAACAGCATTAACATAGTACATAGATGCAATTTCATTTATACCCCATGGATATTTTTCAGAAAATCTTTGTAGTTATTAAGGTCTGCATCAATTGGCCAGTCAAAAGTAAATCCACCCAGGAATTTTGGTCTACAATCTTTTCCATTATCCTCACCTGAAGCAAATAAGCCTGAGTTGGCTCCATTCTGTTGATGAACACATCATCAAAGTGCCATCAGCAACAGATCCACTCAAATCACTAAAACGAGTAATAGAATGTAACCAAAGATGATTTCAGTGCCCTGCCATCACCTCCGAGGCGGAGTGCCCTGCCATCGCCTGTATTAGCTCTAGTGGCGGGCCTAGGATTTTGAGGTTGGGTATTCGAAATAGAACAGGCTAAAAAATTTACAACAAAAACACTAATATTTGGTTCTAAACTAATAGTTGTATAATATATACACATAATTGAGAATTAAATTGCTACTTGCCTCCAATGTATCCTTCTTTTTTCTCTATTTCCATTGTATATATGTACAACTACTATTTTTTTTCCAAAATTTTGGGTATGCATGTGAATACCCATGCATACACATTCGGCCCGCCCCTGAGTAGCTCCTCGATCCCTGGTGCCGCCTGCAAGAGCTGCTCCCCACCAACCTGCTCCCCCTCAAGGCAGCCTGTTCTCCGACCGCCGTCGCCTGAGAACTGGCCACCACGGCATGCTCCCCAGCTGCCACCGCCGCAGTCTCCTCCCCCACCGCCGCCACTCGGGAGTCGGTCGTCGCATCCAGCTCCCCCGTCGCCGACCGGGAGCCGGCTGCGGCAACCTGTTTCGCAGCCTTCTGGGAGATGGCTGCCGCCACATCCTACTGCCCCATTGCCGCCGTGGCCACCGCAGCCTACTCCCCCGCCTCCGCGGCCACTGCAGCCTGCTCCGCTGCCGCCTCCTGGGAGGTTGTTGCCGCAGCCGCCTGCTGCCCCGCCACTACAGCCAGCTCCCCCGCCGCCGCTCGGGAGCCGGCCACCACAGCAGCCACTGAGCCCGCCACGGCCACCACAGTAGCATTAGTGGGAACAGGACGCTTATGCGATGGCATTTGTGGGAACTATGCCTTGTCGTTGGCATTTCTGTTAATTCGACGCTTGTTGATGGCATTTGTTAGAATTTCTCAAATATTAAATAAAATCTCATTGATACCAGACAGTGGTGAAATATTTTCATATAACCCCTGTAATTTTTTGTAATATTAAGCTAGGAAGTAAAAATTCCATTTTTTTTCTCCATGCAAAAAATGTGAAAAGGAGCAAGCCCTCTTACAATTTTTTTAAGAGAATACCCTTAACTTTCTCAGTAATTCTTCATTGGACTAAACTTATTGAAGAGAGAACCTTTGTCAACAATCTTGCCTACGCAGGACCTCGCGCTCATTTAGTTTTTAAATAAAACATTCAAGCTTTTTATAACTCCAAGATTTTTCTTATAACACTTGAATAGTAAAGCAAAATTCTAATTTTGTACCAACATGTAACATAGGTAAATAAACCTACAAAGAGTCCCTTTCATAAAATATTACTTCACCAAGCATTTACCTTACCTTGTTTTTATCATGTTCTAGACATAATCCTGATTTTTTTAAAGAATGGATTTAAAATCCGGCCTCTATATCTACAGACAAATATTACTAATATGAGTACACTCCAAGCCTCATACCAGAGAAACGTGATAAAAAAGAAAGAAACTCAAAGACTAAGCTACAGTCCTCTCCTACGTCCTTGATTTGATTATGCTATATCTTTTGCAGCAACAATCCCACATATTGCTCATCTACTTATAAACTTTAACTAGATGCTGGGGCGCACCATTAGCACACCTCCTGCATATAATTGTTCATTATTTGTTTATATACCCATGTATGACATGAAGTACTTAAGATTGATGGACCTGTGATATGTGGCAGTTGTCTTTTCATGTTCTTTGGTTAGTAATGCTACACATAATAAACATGTCAGTAATGCATGTCATTTTATAAAGAGCTGAAAGATGAATCATTTGATATACTATACACATAAACGATACTCATATATATTAATGATATCTATCTCAAGAAATTGTGACAATCCAGAATCAAATGATGGGCCAGCATGACAAACTCTCTACTCACGCTCCAAGTGTTGCCATAACAGTGGAACGCTATGGGCCACACCTGGATTAATTTCCAACATTCTCCCCCTTAATTCTGATGTGGCCCAAGATCATGTACACCTAGTAGGTGTCGCATTGTCACCAGCTTTACTGTTGGCAACACCTTCATCAGCGCATCAGCACGCTGCTCATCTGTGCGGACAAACTCTATGACAATCCACCATCGACACATTCACGAATGAAGTGATACCTTGTGTCGATGTGCTTACTCCGGCCATGGAAAACCGGATTCTTCATGAGGGCAATCGCAGATTTGTTGTCAACAAATAACTTTACCGACCTCGGCTCTGTCCCAACCAACTCGGCCATTAGCACTCTAAGCCAGAGTGCTTGACACGCCGCTGCAGTTGCCGCCATAAATTCAGCCTCGCAGGACGAAAGTGCCACTGTCTTCTGCTTCTGCGAGTTCCATGATACCAAGCAGTCATTGACGTAAAATGCCATGCCGCTTGTGCTCTTGCGATCATCCATGTCACCGGCCAAATCACTGTCTGTGAAGCCAGTGATCACTTCTTTTCCTCCTCTCCCATACACCAAGCCAAGCTGGATTGTCCCCTAGAGATAATGAAGAATCTGCTTCACCGCCTTGTAATGCATCTCCGTGGGTCTTTCCATGAAATTGCTGGCCACACTTACAGCAAATGAGAGGTCTGGCCTGGTGTGAAGAAGATAACGAAGGCTCCCGATGATGCATCAAGACTCCGTTGTATCAACCGGATGTCCCTCTGGGTCCTTGTGCAGCTGGGTCCTCAGTTCCATGGGAATCTTGGTGGAATTGCAGTCAAGCATGCCAAACTGCGCTAACACCTTCTTTGCGTAGGCAGTCTGCTTGATTGTGATGTTGTGGTCTCCTTGCGCCACCTTAATGCCGAGGTAGTAAGTAAGTAATCCAAGATCACTCATGTCGAACTCCCCCATCATATGCTGCTTGAATGTTCTAATCGCACCTGGGTCCTCCCCAGTCACAATCAAATCATCAACATATACGCCGACGAGCATGCCAGCGTGTTCTCTGCCCCTTGTGTACACTGCCTGCTCTTGTGCACACCTGGTGAACCCCAGCTCCTTTAGGCTACGATCAAGATGCGTGTTCCATGCACACGGTGCCTGCCGAAGACCATACAATGCCTTATGCAGCTTGAGCACCATATGCTCCTTGTCCTTCACCATGAACCCCTCCGGCTGGGTCACGTACACCTCTTCGAGCTCACCATTGACGAATGCTGACTTGACATTGAGGTGGTGAACCTGCCACCCACGATTGGCTGCAACAGCTAGGATCACATGCACGCACAGTATTGAGCCGTGCGACTGGCGCAAACACCTCATCGAAGTCTATGCCTTGTCGTTGGACATAACCATTTGCAACAAGCCTCGCCTTATGTTTGATCACATCATTAGCCGAATTCTTCTTTATCTTGAACACCCATTTGAGACCAATGGCTCGGTGCCCGGCCGGCAACGTCGTCAATGACCACGTCGCATTTCTCTCGATGGCGTCAAGCTCTTTGGCCATGGCGTCCTCCCACGCCGGTTAGCCAGCTGCCTCGCGGTAGCTAGACAGCTCCTCCGTCTCCACCAGCAGCGCCTCATTGTCGTCTTCATCCTCCACCAAATCAACATGAGGGATCTCGCGCATAATTTCATTGATGGACCTGTAGCGGCAAGGTCCATCAGTGTCTGGCGTCGATGAGTCTCCTACCATGCTTGCCAGGGTGTGGCACTCCGGTACCGCCTGTACCGGGCTTGGCATGCCATCGTCGCCATTTCCACTCGATGTCTACTGGACGAGACCAAGGATACCGGGCTCCCCGATTTAGGCACAGATGTGTCGATCGCTTGCTCACCGTCGACGCTATCCTCAACAATGAACTCTGTTGATTCGGTAGCCGACGCCGCACTGTCCCACTGCCATGGAATATTTTCTTCAAATATTACATCACGACTCATAGTGACACGCCCTCGTCATGGATCATACAGGCGGTGAGCCTTGCTGCCCTCTTCGACGCCGAGCTAGACAAATGGAGCACTCCGGTCGTCTAGCTTCTTCAGGTTTAGCGTTGTGTTCTTGGCATGTGCAGTGCACCCGAACACTCACAGGTGTCCCAACTGCGGCTTCCTTCCTGCCCATGCCTCTAATGGGGTGCGATCTCCCATCTTCTTCGTTGGCAACCTGTTGAGCAGATATACAGCATGTCGCACTACCTCCCCCCACATCTTGCCGGGTACGTTCATGCCCTTGAGGAGAGAACACGCCATGGCCATCACTGAGCTGTTCCGTTGCTCCATCACGCCGTTCTGCTACGGTGAGTAGGGCACTGTCAAGTGGCGCTGGATCCCGGCGTCTTCGCGGAGACGCGCGAACTCCCCGGACAAGAACTCACCGCTGCAATCTGAACGAAGTGTCTTGATGTGGCGTCCGGCCATGTTCTCGGCCAAAGGCTTGAACTTGGTAAAGCTGGCGAGTGCTTGGTCCTTTTACTTGATGACAAACACCCAGATCCACCGGGTGATGTCATCAACTATGAGGACAAAGTATCTGTTACCGGCCAACGTTGATGGTGAGATTGGACCACACAGGTCTATGTGTAGCAGCTCGAGCGGCTCCTCCGTTCAGAATTGTGCCATCACCGGGAACGGCTACCTGATTTGCTTCACCACCGGCACGACTGGCAAAGCTGGTTAGGGTGGACGATCGACGGCACCCCCGCCGCCATCTGCTTGTCCGCAAGCACCTTCATCGCCTGGAAGTTGACATGCCCTAGCCAGGCATGCCATAGCCATGCCGGGTCATCAAGGCTTGCGAGCAGGGACACAGGGTGTGCCAGCTTGAGCTCGATGCGGTAGAGACGGTTTGCAGTGCGCCTGACCTGCATGACCAGCCGCCACAAACTTTTGTCGAACACCTCAACCGCATCTTCATCCATCACCACTCGGTGACCCGTCTCCATGAGTTGGCCTAAACTCACTATGCTGCATCGGAGGCTGGGGATGTAGTAGATGTCGTCGAGCAGCCATTGGTCCCCGTTCTTGTAGGAGAAGAGAATTGATCCCTTCCCATTGATCTGCACTGATGACGCATCGCCGAACTTGACGCTGCCGGTGATCGTCTCGTCCAGCTCCTGAAACTTGACGTGATCGCCGGTCATGTGATTGCTTGCGCCGTTGTCGAGGTACCAATTGTCACCGGTCGTCTCACTACCATCCACCATCAGCAACTTCAGCCACACATGCTCCATGTGCACGATCAGCTCGATGTGCCTTCTCAGTTGGTGCCGCCGATACTGCTACTGTCGATATCTCAGATGCCGCGAGGAGCAGGACGGGATCAGTGTCATCGGTCTTGGCTAGGTTGGATTCCTCCTCCTTCTTCTTTGGAGCATGACACTGGCTGGAGTAGTGGCCGTACTTGCCACAATTGAAGCATTTGATGTGACTTTTGTCATGTCCGCCGCCGCCGGAGCTGCCTGCCCTGTCCATGCGCTGATGAGGACATAACTAGCTTAGATATGAGCATGACTACCTTATATATTCATCAACCAAAGGCGTATATGTTCTATGTTAGATTTACTTATTATATATTTACTGGATAAGGTACGTGGCTTGTTTCGATGATTCCTGATGACTCAGGGCGAATTTTTACGTGAAACCAAAACCATCTGAAAGTAGACTCCATAAGCTTTTCAACAAGTACTCGTGGGCCTCGAGAACCCTTCTACATCAACGGCAATGTCCGTTTTAAGTTGATGCTGTCAGGAGGCCCGAATCCGAATCCAAAACACTTGGTCTCTTGCCTTCTATGGTCCAAATGTGACGTGATGAGGTAGAAGTAGACTTGGAGAAGGTCTTGGTTTGGTCCCCAATCAATTTCTTTGATCATCCATGCATTCCTCATGCCCGGATTCTTTTTCTTCTCCCAAGCAAGTACCTCTGCAAATGAAAACACACGAAATTCATTGTGTAGCAATATTTGTTCAAATATATAATAAGTAAATCTAACATAGAACATATACACCTTTGGTTGATGAATATATAAGGTAGTCATGCTCATAGCTAAGCTAGTTATGTCCTCATCATGCGCAACGGTCCTCCTTGGCCTCCCTTGCCGCGGCCTCTGCCGCGCCCACGGCCGCCATGGCCGTGGTTGCCTCCATTGCTCGAGGTCTTGTTCTGCTGGGATGATGATGAGTTGCCACCGTCCTTCTTGAATCGCGCCTCCCACTCCGCCTGAGTGAATAGAACCTGTCCGTCGACATTTCCACCATTGATGGACCCCTTCTTGCGTGTACATTCATCGTAGGTCTTGAGTCGTCCCATGGCCTCCTTGAACAGCATCTCGTCGAGGTCAAAGAATTGCTCGATGCCAGCGATCATGTGGACGAATTTCTCTGTGACAGTGTCGAACAACTTCTTCACCATCGCGGCATCGTCCAGCATTGAACCCAACGCCGAGTACCGCACCGACACGGTCGTGATCCGGCCCGCATACTGGTCCAGTGTCTCACCATCTCCCATGCGCATGGCATCAAATTCTGCCTTCAACGTCTGAAGTTGTGCGTCGCGTACGCGTTCTGCGCCGACTAACCTCGTCTTGAGACAGTCCCACACCTCCTTCGTTGTCTTCTTCTTTGCAACCTGCATCAAAAGATCTTCTAGCAAAGCTTGGAGTAGATTTGATCTCACCTTCTTGTCCTTCTTGGCGTCGACGTCTACAGCCCCAGCCACTGGTTCCACCACCTCCCAAACTCCTTGATCTACCATCATTGCCTGCACCCGGATCACCCAACTGGTGTAATTGGTTGCAGTCAGCATGGGGTAGAAAGCACTACTCGTGCTCCCCCGTGCTGCATCCGTCACTGGAACGATCGACATAGCTTTGCACCTGTGGCTTTGATACCAGATGTTGGTTTAGCACCTCAGGATCACAAGCGCAAGACCTGTAGAGAGAGTACGGAGAGAACAATCAAGAGTAGAGAGGACAAAATATTTTGGGGCAATTTTCTCTTCTATTCTCATCTCATATATATAGAGGAATATATAGCAACTGCTGGCTACATATGGAAATAATAAATTAGGAAATATGAGATCATGATCCTTGACTCAATCTAGACATACTAAACATGCACACCGCATGATATACTGCCGATACTCGACTAATCTAGACTGCTATAAAAAAAAAATTTCTAAACGCTCCAAGTGTTGCCAAACGCCATGGGGCCACACCTGGATTAATTTCCAACATTCAGTTCACATGGTGCACCTCATTAGTTGGAGATAGGGAGGCGAGGCTATACCATTGTGAATTGTAGGCCATCAAGATGAGGTAGTCAATTCAGAATCTTGGTACGTCACACTTCATATTCTTTAAAAAATGACAACACAAATAATTATGTCTCTCAAAGACAAATTTCTTTACATTGGCATAGGGATAGAAACCATACCATATAGAGCAAAAACATAGACTCCGGAGCACAACCGGCAACTGGTGTCTGCTTCTGCCACCATCCTGCTCTGCTCTGGTTATAGACAAAAATAATAGATTAAGTATGCAGGTAACTCAAAAACATCTATCAATTACTAAAATATCCTTTGATATCCATCAAATGATCTCACAGTTATAGGAAAAGGCAAGACAGACAAAACCATGGCTTACAGACCTGGAATTAATTGCCACTTCAAAAATCCTTCCATGACATAGGAATATCAATTGCAACTGTCATTGATTTGATCTGGTGCTGCACCAATATATAAAAAAAAATTTGTAGAAAATGGGGCTATTCTAATAAGATTGAGATAGAAAAATCTGAAACAATACGATGCAGCCTAAAATAAGATGCCATTGGTGTAAAAAATATTTACCAAACATATAATTCGCGTTGACACGGCAAGTAAACAGGTCCAAAGTTAAAATATATAACTTGTGAATGGCACATGGTTTGGCCATTCAAGAGTTTTTCTTAGAAGTGCTGGTTCTCAGTGCTGACATATCATATTGATAACAAAATTTTGTATATATAAGTTCTTTCTTAGTAGAAGTTAATGAGCTTAGATATGCTGCAGTTCAATGCACTTCAAGGTCCTCAAAAAAGCCTAGTAAAAGAATGTAGAGATCAATAGGTTACAACTATATTTTTATTGTGGTAATGGAGATAAATTGAGGATGCTGGAATGTTAGGAGTCAAAGCATCAGCATGTAATACAGGCATTATTCCTCGGGGTAGCAGATATAATATTGTTGTCATTAGAAATTCAGTAAAGCAAGGATAGTACAGAATACAGATAAATTTTGGGCAGTACTTTGTAGGGATAGAAGCACAATCACCAGTGTAATCCATGCTGCCATGCACAAAAAATTTCGGGGTGTCTGGTCTCTGTTCTGTAACAAAAACACCCTGAAAATAAAACCAAGCTACAGAATCAATTCATCATTTAAAATTATGAGGTGATATTGAAAAGGTTATTAGAAAATTGTTAAGATTTTGTGTACAGAACTACAGATTAACCTGATCTACTGAAATATGACATTAAAGATCACTTATTGTCGTCATGCAAATTTTGATAAATATCCGAATCGTGCCTTTAAATTTGCTTTAAAAACCTAGCAGCTATGGTTAGAAAATAATTTGCATGTCTCTAGAAATGAAAATTTCTAGCGATTTAATGATCCGATTAAGAGGATACCGTTCCTTTGCCTAGCAGAGTAACTAAATTTTAAATTTTCATTTAAACAGAGGGTATATGGTCCAATGGAGAGGATATTCCCACTTGATCACAGATCACTAAGCAAACTTTCCATTTTTTACAAAGACGTGTGCAAGAGTCACTCTGGATTTAACCCCTCACCTGAAATTCCTTCCGAGGATTTCCTCCTGTGTATATACTCCGTCAGCTCCAGGAACCTATCAAAATCTACAGCAAAACCAAAACCATTCTATCAGCCACAGCCCACACAGCGACCAACGAGAAAAGGAACAGCGGCCGTGGCGAAGATGATGGCGGAGCGAAGTCGAATTGCTTGCTTACGATTGGGTTGCTGAGGATCCTGGGATCGGTGATTACGAACTTCTTCTTGATGCGCTCTAGGTCTAGGGTGGTAGCCAGGTCGATCCCCTGCCGGATGTTCTTCTCCCTCTCAGCCCTCTCCCAGTTGTCCCTCCTCTTCGCCTCCATCATCATCATCTTCACCGCTAGATCCGCCTCCGCCGGCTCTTCCTCCGCCATCACCGCTGCCTCACTGCTCCGCACCGAGCTTCTCTTCCCGACCTTGAACCTGCACACACTGACACACACAATTACTAATATTTGTGCTGCTGTGCGCCCCTCAAGGCTGCTTCACTGTTTGCACCACCTCCGTCATCGACGACATCAGTTGGTCCTATCCTACCGCTCTGCACTCACAACTGCAACATTGTTGCCTTGTTGGTAATGGCACTAGGTCACACACCTTGTGATATTTCTGTAGCTAATCCAGCAAGGGGCAAAGCACAAAATCTGAGACAACAAAAGAAAGAACTAAGCAAAGCCTTGAAGGAATTTTTCTGGACAACTCATTCTAGAATTCATATCATTCTTCATGTTTACAGACTCTTGCTTACAACATATAAGCCACACGGAATTCCAAGGATCACGCATCCCATAAATTCCATGCACTAATACACACATACATATCAAACGCACACACCCACTAGCTGTGGTAATGAAAACTGGTAGGCATGTAGTTGCTACTGCAGTACTGCTTCAGCTTCACCTCCTGTGCTTTATTTAGGATTTTAAATGGGTCACAACTATGATTAAAACAACATTCTCCCCCTTAATCTTGGTGTGGCCCAATGTCTTGGACACCCAACAGGTGTCGCATCATTGTGAGTCTTGGTGCTGGTAAAGCCTTTGCCAGAGCATCTGCTGGTTATTCTTCAGTGCAAACATACTCAACACTGATTTCTCATCTTTCGACACACTCACGGATGAAGTGATAGCGTGTGTCGATATGTTTACTTCGTCCATGAAACACTGTGTTCTTCATCAGGGCAATTGCAGATTTGTTGTCAACATAAATCTTTACCTTTTCAGGTTTCTTGTTTGTTAGCTCTGCCAGCAAGCTTCTGAGCCAAATTGCTTGACATGCAGCTGCTGTTGCTGCCATAAATTCTGCCTCACATGATGACAAAGCTACTGTCTTTTGTTTTTGAGAATTCCATGAGATAAGCGAATTAGCAACATAAAATGCCATACCTCCGCTGCTTCTTGTAAGATCAAGGTTTTGATTAATATTTTATGATGAATAATTGACTTTATAAATGATAAATCAAATGAAATTGGTTTGGAAAATTCGTGGATGTGGTGTGAGTGCGTGTGACTGATGTGGGTCAGGTTGGGATATCTGTGCCCAGAAACAGTTGTTTTGTCTATTTTGTGTAGGCGGCTTGAGGTAAATGCTTGATCAATGGCGAGGACTGGGATTACGTTCAAAGAGGAACCGAGGTCTGGAGCAGTTGGGAGGCCATGTGACAAGATTAGACTAGAGTCAGATGTCTTGGGGTTAACTTCAGTCTACGGTGGGATCGGGAGTAGACTCAGGATGTAGTTTATGTCCGGAGTGATCATGGATGTCGGGTGACGAAGTTGACGCAAGGTGACACATGGTGGAGAAACATCGTGTGAGATGTTGTTCATAACGGGCTTCACAAGTCGTGTGTGGAAGTGCCGGAGGAACTGCGATAAATCGGAGAAGGATGCTGCAATACATGAGGTACTGCTGCTATGTGAGCGTGCAATGCGTGTACGTGCTATGCATGGTTTGCTTGGGTGCACGTAGGCCATCAAAGCAGTAGCATGCAGATATATGTTTGTGTACTTGTGCAGCACATGTGTATGCGCAGGGGCTGTGCGTATATGATTGTGTATGTGCATGCGCAGGAGAGCTGGTGGCTTGATTTGTATTGACCAAGTCAATGTGGACATGGGCCTGTGCATGGATTGGCTAGAGGCCAAGATCGACGTACAGGCAGAGCAAACAGAGATCGACGTAGCTAGAGTCGGTTTCGTGAAAGGAAGAAGTCCAGGAGCAATACGCACTACTACAGAATGCATTTTTGCTGGCGGGTATTTCAGGTTTGTGCTGGCGGTAAACCAGCCCACCACAAACGAAACGCCAGAGATGGAAATGGTTATCGCTGGCGGTTCCCGCAAACGCCAGCGAACACGTATCTTCGCTGGCGGTAGCCTTAAGAGAGCCGCCAGCGTAGACGTATCTTCACTGGCGGCTCACTTAGGGCAACAGCCAGCAAAGATACGTCTTCGCTAGCGGTTCACACATCGTGAAATACATGGCCCGCAAGTAAAAAGAGACAAAAAAAAAACTAGTGAACAACCGCCAGGAAAAATATTGCCCTGGCAGAATTGTGACACGTGGCCCGCCTGTGAAGGTGCTTCTTAATTTTTTTAAAAAAAACCATAATATATGTTATTTATTCTTTTGTTAGTTCGCGTATTTTAGAGACGCATGTACAATACGGAGATGATCGATATGTTATAATTATATACATATATATACATATAGTTTTGAAGTAGCGCTATTATACATATTGATAGCAAATCCACCGTCGAGAGTACACATACGTGATCGATATATATACAATTGTCCTACTACAGTAAAATGTCCGACGATAAATACATAAATCCTAAGTATGTCATGGAGTCGGCTTTGGCCAGTCGGAGAGGGTGTCGTGCTCCGACAGGGACAAAATTCCGGTCTTGTCAAAAAACCTTCCTTTCTTATGTGCGCACTCACGGCGGATGAAGTTGCACGTGTCCTGCTGTATGTCCTGGATTGATTTGTCATCAAGCCTTCTAGCGGACTTTTCAAATCTTGCAATCTGCACCCAGAGATCACGATTAATTAATGAAACTATTAATAAGTAATTTAACAAGTGTAAACAAAATGTTTGTACTCTTACGAGGTCATAATTCGCGCAATATTTCCCATTGACCCTAAGAAACTCGCAGACGTAATATTGACAGAGCACTGATCCCACTGTGACACTTTCAACATTAATTATAAGGTACATCAGTAAATTAAAAGGATACGCACATGCATTTATTAAAATTAACTAGTATTGTGGACGAGTATTTCTTACCGGCCACTTATTGCGGACAAATATTTGTTTATTTTTGGGTTGTATTCCTGTTTGCTAGAAAAACCTCTTAAACGACCTGTTTCGAGAGATAATTAATTTAGATGACTCAAAGATAAAACCATGTCATGTATAAGAATAATAACCCTCGACATGTATATATACATATACATGGATGACTTACAGATCGATAATTCTTAGAATGTCCTGATAATAGTCGGTTTTTTTGTCGAGGGAATCGAACACGAGGACCAAATTTTTATGTGGGTAGAGAAAAAATACTATCCAATGGTCTCTACAAAAATAAATTTGTTAGTCGACCCGTGATTACATGTACATATATACACTCACAGTGGATATTAATACGTACTTAAAGCCATATGGGGCATAAACAAAATCCTTGTCCGACATAGCCACAAGTGATGTGGCAATGTAAGCAGCCACATGGAACAACTTTTCGTGCTGCTTCATGTCAACGTATGCTCACCTCTCATCGGGAGTCATCGTCTTAACATGCTCCGGTAACTTCTTCTCATCAAGCGCGAAGGTGTGGCTTGGCTCACTTATCCGTACTGGGTCCAGGAAACTGACATGTGTTCCAGTATTTTTGGCTATAACATAATTCATCCTGAAAAAAATAGATGTTCAAATCAGCTACTCATATAGTTAATATATATTGAATTTCTATCTTCCCGTCATGCACTTACATGCACCAGATGGTGATCAAATTAACGTCGAGCCTCTTCCGACGGTAGAGTGAATGCAAATCTGTGAAATCGATGGTGATTAAGCTGCCACCGCTGCAAAAGATTTCCCCTGGCACTCGAACTGTAAACATTGAAATTGCAAACTCGGTGCTTGCCCTGATATACCATTCGTGAAATCTTTTTATTTGCCACTGTCCTACTAGCTGCCATAGATGGATGAATAGTCGGCCATTCTCAAAATCAAACGGCACATCATCGCAGTTGATATAGTTCAAGTGGTCTTGTGTGATCTTCGCGAGGCCTTTAAAATTTTGCTCATCAAGTTCTTTGCTCACGATATCCTTGTCCCATTTACCGAGGAATGCCGTTACCATGATCTTCCTCTTTGACACACTTCGCTGTTTGGGCTTGTGTGTCCTTACCATTACTGGCACATCGTCACCCTTAGGGCTCTCCGGTTGTGATTGCGATGGTTGGGATGACTCTGGCAGCGATGGTTCCGGCAGGTTAGGCATTTCTGAAACAACATTGATTGCCTCGAATGTAGGCTCTGACGGTGCAGGCTCGGAGTGTTCTGATGCAACAGGATCTGACGGTGGAGGCTCGGAGTGTTGTGGTGCAGGCTCTGACAGTGCAGGTGATGCAGTAGGAGGCTCTGATCTTGCAAGTGATGCAATTGGAGGGTCTATTTGCAGAAGATCCCTCGGTTCTTGGTCCCTTGGTGGACAAGACGGTGACACCGGTAACCTCGATGGTTGATCCATGTCATCCATTGGCCCTAGATGGATATCGGTCTTGTGCCAGAGAATAAACTGGTCGACTGCATCGCCAAGGTAACAATCCCCTCCGGTGTTGGCATGTCAATCTCGTGCATCCGGTGCGCCTCATTGACCTTCCGGACCTCTACCTTGGCATAGTCATCCGCAATGTCTTGGCAATGAAACCTGCGCCCTGGTATGAACCCCCCAGTTGCAACCTGTATCTTCTTTCCTGCCCTGCCGATCAGAATCAAGAGCTTACACGGAGTCTTCGCCGCTAGCCCATCAACCGGATAGCTCGGTCCAAGCTCCAAAACCGCACCACCGCCCATCGATCTCAGTACCTTTCGCACTCCTCACGTGCTACTGCCCTAGCCTGAGACTCAATCTCTTCCTTGTACCGATCACGCTTCTTATAGGTACTAGCATCCTCTTTGAAGCCATGCTTCCAGCTGGTCTTCGACGACACTCCCCAAACACGGCATGAGTGCTTCGGTTTGCCCAATGCAACGGTGAGTTCGTCCCGCTCTCTATCTGGCACGAACGTCCCGGCCTCTTGCTACTCGACGATGTTCTTCATCCTAAGAGCTACCTCCTGAAGCTTTTCGTCCTTGAAGACTGCATCCCCCTCAGGTGTGAAGGCCGGTGTTCTCGTGCGCACCCAGTTCCTGCTGCGTTGGTTGTGTTTCTTCATAGGAACGGGTTTCCTAGCCTTCTCTAACTCTTCATCTTCTTTTTGCCATTTTTCCTGCGCTGGGCGGTAACCAGTGGAGCCCAAATGATGGGGATGTTCATTCTTTCTTGCCAGTTCAGCCATCTTCCGGCTCTTCGCCTTTTCTTCCTCCGATGTCTTCAAGGCGATGAACTCATCCCACTGGGCCTGCATTATCTTTCCGTAGTCCTCAAACGGCATGAATTCGTTCCTAATATATTCCACATTCAGCTCTGATTTCCAGTTCCTCCATAGCTTCCCCATAGTCTACAGCGCATAGGCCTTCGCAGCTTGTTCGTTTGTCCCTTCCGGATACCTAAACTTTCTTCGCAGTTTATCCCAGCAGTTGTTCTTGCTATCTTCAGGAACTTTCTTCCAGTCCTTCCATGTGATCTCTACGGTATCCCTGACTACCGCACCACATTGGTTGCTATACTTCGTCCATGCTGTTGCAAGCTCTAGCGGCTCCCCAGTCTCACTCATGCGCGTAAGCTCGGTGACTTCAGTCAGCAACAAGTTCCTCCCTCGCTCGCCCTGTCTTTTCTTGGGTTTGCTTGAAGTTATGCTGCGCACGAGAGCGCCAGCGTCAGCTTGCGCTTCAGGTGCAGCTTGGGATAGGGCTTTCCTTTTGGAGCGGCATGGAGCATTCTATATTTGCAGTTCAAAGGACTTGGTTAGAATCCATAGATTGTAATTTACAGGATTGAAACTAAACAAATAAAACAAGTTTAATTACCATATGATCACGGGGGATGTAGTTGGCATCAAGCTCTTCGTTGTCCCCCAACCCTTCTTTCGTACAGGAGAAGGAGCGGGGTCACTCAGCGAGTGATACGATTCACTCCCTGCGGCCTCACCGGAGCTAGATGAGGACGGTTCCTCCACGGCTACAACGTGCGCGCACATATCTCCGAGGACTACAGTGGGAGTTATTTCCTTAGCCTTGTCACCCGTGGGTTGCGGATCGGTTGGTTTTTCCATCGATATACTTCCAGGGTGAATTTTATAATGAAACTGGTTAATGGGATATTAATTATACAATAAAAGAATTCCCGACATGTCCAATGAGATGATAATTATCACAATATAGAAAACTCTGACATATACATGTAATAATCTCAATAAAAGCTCTAAGGATATCACATCTTTGTAAAGCAACTAAAAAAAACAGCACAAAGGAATTGTTTCATCCAACAGAGAAAAAAAAAACAGCACTAGGAATTGTTTAAGCCAAACGCCGCTGATAAGACCAAATTCATTCATCGACAAAATTATTTAAACATGTACACAAAAGTGTGAAGAACACATTCTAATTACAAAGTGTAGACCGATATGCACAAATTAATTTAGAAAATTCATCCATTCATCCACAAAATTCACTCATTTATCGACAAAATTCACAAAATTCACCATTGTAAGATATCGATGCTCACCAGCAGCGTAGAGGAAGAGGCGGCGGCGTCCCGGCTCGGCGGAGGAGAGATGAAGGCGGCCGGCGGCGTAGAGGAGGTGGCGGCGGCGACTCGGCCGGCACGGCGTCTGGGCGATGGAGGAGCCCGGCGCGGTGGAGAAGAGGTGGACCGCGCGGGCGGCGTCTTCCCGGTGGCACGATGGGGGAGCTCGTGGCGGTTGGAGCAGAGGAGGCGGCGGCTTCCCGGCGACGGATGCGGTGGCGGCGGCGGCTCTAGATCTAGGGTTTTCGGTGGTGAGAGAGAAGGGGGTCGGCAGCGAGAGAGAAGGGCGTCGGACGCGCGCGGGAAAGCACAGCAGCGACGGGGCGCTAGGGTTTTCGCTGGCGGTGGTGGCGAAAAATTTGGGCAGCCTGACGGTGTCGTTTTGAATTCGGCGCCTCCGGACTTAGAAAAATTTCGGCTGCCGTCCCCTCATATAAGCCACCTAGAGGCCTTCGCTGACGAGCGACATAAGTCAAACGCCAGCGAAAATATCTTCACTGGCGGATGGACGAGGACCGCCAGCGAAAAGTATCTTCACTGGCGTGTAACTTAAGCCATCCGCTAGCGAAGAGATTTTCAGCAGATTTCAATTTTCGCATGTAATTATGTATATATGTTAACAAAAATCATGTAATTTAATATGTATAGGTTATCCGGTAAAAATTGCAAGAATTTTGGAGCTATCTTACTATGTTCTATGCATTATTTGAATTTCTTGGTGGTTTCTCATGTTAATTCAAAATTGAACTACATGTGCATCGAGTAAGAGCCCAAAAATTCCAGAAAAAATATTTTTAGGCTCATGTGTTCCATTTGAGTATACCTCCTGTAGGTAGAAGAAAAAACAATTATGTGCTAAGGATAATAAATACTTTTGTACATAAAGTATCAGATAATAATTATAATAGTATCTATATTTGATCAAAAAATTCTATAAATTGGCATGACAACATGTTTTTGGTCCATAAGCTTGACATAAAAAATTAAATTATTTTAATAAAGTATGGCCGCATATTGTTCACAAATGGACACATCTGTGTTGAGTTATAAGAAAGTATGAAAGAGATGTGTCCAGTTGTCAACATTGTATGGTCAAACTTTATTGAAATCATTTGAAATTTTTATGCCAACCTTATTGACCAAAAATATGTTGTCATGCAAATTTTCAGATTTTTTTATCAAATATAGATATTATTATAATTATTATCTGATACTTTATGTACAAAAGTATTTATTATCCTTAGCAGATAATTAGTTTTTCTTCTACCTACAGGACATATACTCAAATGGAACACATGAGCCTAAATATATTTTTTCTGGAATTTTTGGGCTCTTACTCGATGCACATGTAGTTCAATTTTGAATTAACATGAGAAACCACCTAGAAATTCAAATAATGCATAGAATATAGTAAAATAGCTCCAAAATTCTTGCAATTTTTACAGGAGAACCTAGACATATTAGATTACCTATACATATTAAATTACATGATTTTTGTTAACATATATACATAATTAAATGCGAAAATTGAAATCTGCTGAAAATCTGTTCGCTGGCGGATGGCTTAGGTTACCCTCCAGCGAAGACAGTTTTCGCTGGCGGTTGGCTTATGTCGCACGCCAGCGAAGGCCTCTAGGCGGCTTATGTGAGGGGGCGGCAGCCGAAATTTTTCTAAGTCCGGAGGCACCGAATTTTCAGATTTTTTTGACGCCCTCTTCGACAGGGATATCCTGAGCATTTTGGACTGTGGTGAGAAGCAAGAACAGAAGCTGGAGAGTCAGAAGGCCATGGAGCTTCAACCATGACACATATATATTCACATATATATTCATACATATATCAACCATGACAAACAATGATAATATTAGAGCGCCCCGCATTTTCTGACCATAAATCATACATATGTCAACCATTACAACATTAATCATACTAAAGTATTTTTCAATTAATAATCACGATACATATTGATAGATCGATCGATCCACCCATATGATCTAAACATTGACATTTTTTCCTACTCCATTATTCTTCATGTATGGCTTCGCCGATCGACCAATCGATTCTGTGACGAGCGACATCTTACTTCGGAAATTCATGAATAGTGACATGCTCTCAAATTGTTTGTATGCCTCAACATCTTCGACATCATCAACTCCCTGAATGTTTTGCTTTCCAGAAATAACTATGTCTTTCTTGTTATGAGATGGGTCATTCGCATAAAAAACTTGGGCGACCCTATCTGCAAGTACCCATGGATCATTCTTGTGGCCTTTGTTGTGGAGTTGTCGACAAACATGCCGGCTGGGTTTTTCACCCATTGGCACCGAAACATTGAAATCTGCATATTGGGCCCGTAATCCAATTCGCAGATGAATCCATAGTGTGAGCTCTTGTTCCCAGTTGAGTCGATTGCCTCTACTCGAACGCCACTGTTTTGTCATGCACACCTTTGGTCTTTCGATTTGGTATAAAACGTGTAGCCATTTATATCATATGCTTGCTACGAGGTGTACACACTTGATGGCCCATCAGCCAAAAGTTTAATTGTTTTTTTCTCCGTCGTGTCGCCATCTGGTAGAGCGAGGCACTTTAACCATTCGGTGAAGTGATTATTGTGTTCTTTCATGATCCATGCATTAGAGCGGCCCACATTTTTTGCTTGTAATTCATCAAGGTGCCACTGTATGTACGGCTCCATTATCACGAGTTCTTGCAGCACAGTAAAATGAGCATCTTTCACTTTTTTGTAGTCATTATCATGGATTCTTTTTTTTCCCTTTCGTCCCTTTTCCAGTTAATCTACCTTCATGATGAGGTACCGGCAAACCGATTGCTTTCACATCTTTTACTTAATCAATGCAACATTCAACGACTTCCTCCGTAGTGTATCCTTCTATCATCGATCCCTCTGGGTGGGCACGATTCCGCACGTAGCCTTTTAAAATTGCCATGTACCGTTCATATGGCCACATCTGATGTAGATAGAGGGGTCCAAGTGCAATTATCTTAGGCACAATATGAACTATCAGGTGTTGCATCATATTGAAAAATGATGTTGGGAAACACATCTCAAGCTCGCACATTGTCTCTATAGCAAAAGAGCGGGAGAGGACCTAACTCTTCAGGATTGATTACTTTCTGTGAGATTGCATTGAAGAAATAACAAAGTTTTGTTATGACCATCTTCACGTGGACCAGTTCGATTGCTCTGATTGCATTAGCGAGGAATACCGTAAGCATTACATGACAGATCCTTCATCGACACAAGTCGCTTAATGTTTGAGGAGAAGCCAGTAGGCACTCTCACCCCACGTAGGCATTTGCACATTGCCGTCTTCTCTTTTGTTGTCAATGTGTAGCAAGCTGGTGGAAGGTACACTTTTTCATTACCTTTATCCACAGGATGAACCTCTTCCCTTCTCTGCATATGCATGAGGTCCTTGCGTGATTTCAGCCCATCCTTTGTCTTACTTGGCATGTCTAGTAAAGTCCCAATGGTGCTATCGAAGACATTTTTCTCTAGGTGCATTACATCAATGGAATGTCGTATCTCTAAATCTTTCCAATATGGAAGGAAATTAAAGAAAATAGAGTGCTTCTTGAATGGGGCGCTAGTGCTTGATGGCTCTTCGGCATCATTTCTCTTCCACTTGTTCGTTTCCTTCTTTTTGGTCTTGCCAAAAACAACGTTGAGTTTTTTTGTTTGTGAACACTTTATCACCCTTCCATGGTTCTGGTGGATCACCGTCCTCAATAGTGTTGTCGAAATATTCTGTTTTGGAGCGATACGTGTGATTCTTCCTTAAGTAACATCGGTCCCGCATGTACACTAGCTTCTTCGATCCCGGAAGATACCGGTATACCGTACCATCCATGAAAATAACACAGCCTGTCTTCCCCTTGATCTGGCCTGACAGGGAGAATAGTGCAGGCAAATCGTTGATAGTGACAAAGATAATTGCATGAAGCGTGAAGTACTCCCTCATAAATTCGTCCCAAACTCGGATCCCGTGTTTCCACAAATCAGCCATATCCTTGAGCAAAGGCTACAGAAAGACATCCATGTCGTTGCTAGGTTGTCGTGGTCCCTGTACAAGAATAGTCAACAGAATATACTTCCTTTTCTGACATAGCCATGTCGGTAGGTTGTACATGGTTAGGAGTACTAGCCACGTACTGTGTGAGCTGCTCAGGTCACTGAATGGTTTCATTCCGTCGGTGCTCAATGCAAACCTTACATTTCTTGGGTCCTCTGCAAACTTATAGCACTTTGCGTCAAACTCCTTCCATTGTCGAGCATCTGCCGGATGACGAATCAACCCGTCTCTTTTCCACTTGTCCTTATGCCAGCGCATAAGTTCGGCATCCTTTGGGTTTGAGAACATACACTCCAATCGATCTTTCACCGGAAGATACCACATGACAAGTTGGTGAATCTTCCTCCTATTGTTGTCTTCTACCTCATCAGCGGGAGCATCCTGTCTCTCAGACTGGCTACAACTTGGTTTGTACCGACTAGTGTTGCACGTTGGGCATCTGTCCAAATTCTCATACTCATTACGGAACAGAATACAATGGTTAATACACGCATGTATTCTTCGCACACCTAGTGACAACGGGCAAATAAGCTTCTTAGCTTCGTAGGTGCTGGTAGGCAGGGAGTTGGGTTGCGGAAACATTTTCTTCAACAAAACCAACAAATCGTTGAAACTACTATCGGACCAACCATTTCTAGCCTTCAATCTCAATAGTTCAAGCACAGTTCGTAACAATGTGAAATCCTTCGGGCAACCCTTTGCCTCGTCGTACAAAAGATTCTTTGCTGCCTTTTGTAATGTATCAAAGTTCTCCACCCACGAGAGGACCCAACTAAAACCTCTGGTTCAGCGTGACGCAACATGTCCTCCAAATCAAAATTACCGCTTTGTCACCTGTATTGTGCTGGCCATCGCCACCAATATCTCGACCAGCAATATGCTCTTCTCCTCCTCCTCCTCCTCCTCCTCCTTCTTTGTCTTCTTCTTCTTCCTCGCCTACTATTGTCAAATTCTTGTTTCAGGTGTGTACATCTGGCCACGCATGGTTGAGAACTTGCTTTCTTGGGATGTGAACTTGATTTCTTGGGATCTCTCCATGATGTGACCAATTTGTGTAGCCTTCCACAAATCCATGCGTCACCAAGTGCTGCACGATTATAGATGGATCGATCCATATTTTCTGATTTTTACAGTGCACGCATGGACACCTAATGTCTTTCGTCTTCTTTGATGCAGCATTCTTTTTAGTAGTTGTCCTGAACATGTCGACTCCTTCAATATATGACGCACGATATCTCTCTCTATACATCCATGCTCTGTCCGCCATCTGTGCATTAAATGTGAAAAAATAAATTATTCCATAGTTAGTTAGAATAAATATTTACAATAATATCTACACAAAAATTCTATAGCCAAAGACTATGCAATAAATATAATTAATTCTTGCAAAAAATCAACATAGAACCAAAAATTTACCAAAATACCCTCACCCCTCTCTTCCTCTTCCCTCTTCTCTTATAGAAGAGAAAGAGATCTAGATTTGGAGATCTAGATCTATAGATCTACTACATATAAATCCATAAAAAATGGAGGGGATATGGAATATCGATAATGCATAAAATCTATTACAAACTTTGCCCACTTTAAGCCTCCAATAAGAGATAAAAATTAAAATATTTTACCCCCATGCCACTAATTCTTTCCCATGAAAAATCTCAAGATAGAACCAAAAAAATGAAAAAAAAACTTCACAAATAAAGAGAGAAAAGGCAGAACTTACATCTGGTGTTCACAGGGGAGAGAAAATCCACCTTGGATTGAGCCCGACAGTACTGTAGCTAGCCTTATATAGTGTCAGTATTTTTCCTGGCGGTCAACATATGTCGGTTTGGGTCGAACCGCCAGCGAAAAAAGAAATTATGTGGCAGCGCATTATATGGACCGCCAACGAAGATTTCTCCATCTTCGCTGGTGGCTGACTTTACTGCAGTCGCCAGCGAAGATCTATGTCTTCGCTGACGGCTTCTTATGACAACCGCCAGCGAAAACAGCGGTCCTTCGCTGGCTGTCGTCATACGTTGGCCGTCAGCGAAGACATGTTTTCGCTGGCGGTTCATAGCAGCCCACCCCCCTGTTTCAAGACATGTCACCTCCTCTGGTGTACACAAGTCCAAAGTGAATTGTTCCCTTCAAGTGGCGCAGAATTTGCTTAACAACTTTCATATGCAACATTGTTGGCCTTTCCATAAAACAGCTTGCCACACCAACTGCGAATGCAAGATCCGGCCGAGTGTGAAGCAAATACCTGAGACACCCCATGATGCGACGAAATTCTGTGGCATCAAATGGATCTCCTTCACCATCCTTGTGAAGGTGCACTCTTGGATCCATGAGACACTTCGTGGGATTACAGTCTGCCATTCCAAACTGCTCAAGCACCTTCTTTGCATATGCAGTTTGCTTGATTGTAATGCCTCCTTCACCTTGCTCTACTTTAATACCAAGTTAGTATTGCAACATGCCAAGATCGCTCATGTCAAATTCAGTCATCATTTGTTCCTTGAAAACTTTGATTGCCCTCGGATCCTTTCCTGTCACGATCAAGTCATCAACATATACACCAACAATTAGGCCATCTCTGATGTATACTGCCTGGTCATGTATGCACCTGATGAAACCATGAGCCTTAAGACTCTTGTCCAAACGTGTGTTCCACGCACGTGGCGCCTGCCGTAGCCCATAAAGAGCTTTATGTAATCTGCGCACCATGTGCTCCTTGTTGTTGACCATGAAACCTTCAGGCTGGGCAACATAAACCTCCACCTCTAGGTCTCCATTTAAAAATGCAGATTTAACATCAAGATGATGTACCCGCCATCCTCCATTTGATACAAATAACACACACAGTATCAAGCCGAGCCACTGGTTCAAATACTTCTTTGAAATCAATCCCTTGGCGCTAGACTTAACCTTTTACTACAAGCCGTGCCTTGTGCTTGATAATTTCACCTTCAGAATTCTTCTTGAGTTTATAGACCCATTTAAGCCCAATTGGCTTATGTCCAGCCAGCAGCATGGTAAGCAACCATGTTGAATTCTTCTCAATTGCCTCAATTTCTTTTGCCATGGCTTCCTCCCAATCTGGTTGTCCGGCTGCTTCTCTGTATGAGGATGGTTCTTCCATTATGGCCAACATCGCCTCCTCATTTGTTTCATCAAACTTCAGTTCT
Source organism: Leersia perrieri (assembly GCA_000325765.3). Lineage (NCBI taxonomy): Eukaryota > Viridiplantae > Streptophyta > Magnoliopsida > Poales > Poaceae > Leersia > Leersia perrieri. The sequence continues at coordinate 6,124,426 of CM002479.1, forward strand.
ACACGCGGTGCATCGCGCATTATTTCTTCCATCCGCCTATATCGCACAGGCCCGGCGCCACTGATCTCATGGCCACCAGACCATGGAGTGGGCAAACAATTAGTTTGCATGATGGGCTGTTCCGCCGGTGTGCTTGGTGATGCCATCACAACACTAGGATCTGGTTCAGCCACCGGCATGCTGCCGACTTGTTGTATGGATGATGGTGTTGCTGGACAGGGGCTTGTAACAGCTACTTGCTCACCAGCTGGCCTCCCCAAAAATGGTACAGAATTTGCCTCCCTCAGCATAGGTTGTTCCTGCTCTGCCACGATGAATTCCGATGAACCACCATCTCCTACAACAGAACAGCAATTCCACTCCATCTTTTCTTCAAAAATGTAACGCCCTGACAACCTTGGGCCGGGCCCGCTAACACGTGGCAGCCCTCTAGGATATCAAGAATAACTTCTCTTTCGGTCACCCATCCCAAGATTTCTCTAGGACAAGCACGCTTAACCTCGGAGTTCACTCGAGCTGAGCTTCCAAAAAAAATATTACAACATACGAGTATTTTATCAATCCTATTAAGCCGGGCAGGGTGTCACAGAAAATAACATCACGACTTACATAGATTTTTCCTCGTCGTGGATCATACAAATGGTGTGCTTTGCTTCCCTCCTCAACACCAAGATAGATCAATGGATGACTGCGATCATCTATCTTCTTCAAGTTCGGAGTTGTGACCTTGGCATGTGCAGTGCATCCAAACACACGCACATATCCCAAGTGTGGCTTCCTCCCCATCCAAGCCTCAAACGGAATACGATCACTCATCGCCTTCGTTGGAAGCTGGTTGAAGTGATAGACGGCATGAAGCACTGCCTCCCCCCAAAATATTCCTGGTACACTCATGCTCTTGAGAAGAGAGCGTGCCATCATCATCACTGTTCGATTACGCCGCTCCACCACACCATTTTGCTGTGGTGAATATGGTGCAGTAAGATGTCGTACAATGCCAGCCTGCTCACATAAATGGTCAAACTCAGCCGAAAGAAATTCACCACCTCGGTCTGTTCTGAGCGTCTTGACACGGCGCCCACAAGTATTCTCAGCCTCTGCCTTAAATTTCATAAAAACATTGTATGCTTGGTCCTTCGATTTAAGAATATATACCCACATCCATCGGGTATAATCCCCGACAATCAACATGAAATAGTTGTTCCCTGCTGGTGTCGATGGTGTGATTGGCCCACACAAATATGCAAGAATCAATTTAAGGGCCCACACAAATATCGCTGGGAATGGTATCCTCGCCTGCTTGGCGACCAAACATGCTTGACACAACTGGTCAGGATATTTTATTGACGGGACACCGGCTGCCATTCCTTTCTCAGTTAGCAATTTCAGTGCATGAAAGTTGACATGACCAAGTCGTGCATGCCATAACCAAGTTGGATCGTCTAATCTAGCCAAGAGACAAACTGGACTAGCAATATGTAGTTCAATATGATAGAGACGATTTATGGTACGCCTCACCTTCATGACAAGTTGTCGAGATCTTTTATCATAAACTTCGAGGTTAATATCATCCAATACCACCTTGTGATCAGATTCAGTAAGCTGACCAAGACACTAAATTGCTGCACAACTGCGGAATGTAATATACTTCATCAAGTACCCACTGATCACCATTCTTGCAGCTAAAGATGACTGACCCCTTGCCCATAATGTTCACAGATCTTCCATCACCAAATTTAACTTTACCGGTTACAGTTTCATCCAGTTGATGAAACTTCTTTTTGTCACCCGTCATATGGTTACTAGCTCCATTGTCTAAATACCAGATATCCCCAGTATTTGCTTCTCCATCTGTTAGACGTAACTCTGGGCTGATTTTCTCCTCATTCAGCTTTATAGCTTCCTACTGTACCAGAGGGCATGGTGATATCTCCTCTCTTACTGCAAGGAGCAAAGCTGGCTTGCTATCCTCGGCTCGTGTAAGATGGGCTTCTTCCTTTTTCTTGGGTGCATGGCATTGATTTTTATTATGTCCAAAATCTCCACGGTTAAAACATTTGATGTGGCTCTTGTCACGATTACCGTCACTGGAGACACTTGCCTCCTCCCTGCGTGGCGTTCCACCACGTCCACCCCGGCCACGACCTCTGCCGCGTCCACGACCGTCCCAGCCGCGGTCTCCGCTTTCCACAGGAGACTTGTTCCACTGACTTGACGATGAATCTCCACCGTTCTTCTTAAATCATGCCTCCCACTCAGCTTGAGCAAGGTGAATCTGTCCATCGCCGTTCCGCCGGTACCGGTGCCCTTCTTGCGTGTGTGCTCCTCAAACGCCTTGAGCCGTCTCACGGCCTCCTCAAATGGCATCGTGTCGAGGTCATAGAATTGCTCGATGCCAGCAATCACATGGACGAAACACTCGGGAGCAGTGTCAAACAATTTCTTCACCATATAGAAATCTAGTGTCCCACCTGTTGGTGAAATAGAGTAGTAGTAGTATATTTGCACGGGAGGAGTTGTAGTATTATTGGAACAAAGGATCACTAGTGTCACTCAGTCTTTTCAACAGCTATAGGCTAGGGAAGACCTGTTTCTTGTTTCACACACATGCAAATAGGGACTTAGGGTAGAAGCCATAGGCCTAGGGTCGAGCCCATAGGGACTTAGGGTTGTCTCCCGATCATGACAACTAATCGGTCTCAAGGTGGAATTGTGGCAATGTCGGGCGCGCAAGCGCGCCTTTCCTTTCTTAACCGCTTAGGTTGTTTGACCGAGGTCAAAAACAAATCCAACATTCTCCCCTTTGACCGATGGTCAAAAAACAACTTATATTCACTTTATTGATCATGTGTAGGTGGACACACACGGATCAACAATCTCCCACTTAATCGAATAATCTTAACTTTAAGCTTATGTTCGTCTTAAACTTATGCTCACACTTAGTACCTTGGCAAAACCCAGCCAATGCATCATCGGAAGACATGACAGACATACCGGGATCCCATTAACCAAAGTCCACTATAGTACCTTGATAGAACGCTTATTAACTTATTTGGGAGCTTATTTATTCGGCCTCATCTAGAATCATATTTCAGGTTAGTCAACAAATCCATACTAATTTCGCAAAAATAGGATAAGTATTAAACCTTCCATTTAGCCATATTGCTAGCATTTCACTTAGAGCCTTAGAAATGACTCGATCCTGGGATCCTTCTTTCACAACTAATTGTGTAAAAATCGATCGGCTTGACACCATCAACTATATGTCATTACTAGAAGGAATTCTATAATGGAATATAGGAATATTGATTTGAAATCAATGTTAATTGATAGTACATTAATAATACTGGAACATATTACTTATGCCTGCCTGGTTTAAAACATGCCATACACAAGAAATTAGTTTTTATGCTAACCTTGTTTTAGAGCTTTCTACAGAATCACTCATGTCTGCAAGAGTAAAGGACATAAACTAATTGTGCTCTTTTACATCCATACACTCTAACATAAAACCTCATCTGAAATAACTCTTAGCTAAACAAGCATGTTATTTGGTGCATCAATCTAACAGCACCTTCTTCCAGTGGACATTCCCTGGATTAAGACTAATAAGTTTTTGTCAAGCATTCCGGCTTGTAATGCTAAGTCAATTTCTTATAGATCTTAGCATAAAGCTTCTAACTAAAGCATCAGGAACGTCTTCCTATTCATCTCATTCTTAACTTTACACTTATGATAAAATTTGCTACTTTACGCAAATGAAAAACAGGTGTAGTTGTATATGCATTCACATTTTGTCACTTCAGCAATTATCTCAAACTATTGCCCTTTAGTGACTGTACTAATACTCACTTTTGGTCCTATCTCAGTGTCATGCTCCCCCAGACCTTAAGGAGAGTTTTTCACTAAAATGCATCTTATGATACGATAAATCTTTTTGCTCTTTCTTGGAATGCATACTTATTTATGTTAGCTTATGGAGGAAACAATCACTTAGAGTATCAGGATAATAACCTTTTTCCACCTTAACTTTAGAACCAAAACATGGTTACTCACAATTCTAATCATGGTGAGTTATGAACTTAGCATCTCAATTTGTTTTGGAACCACTCTTGAACCTTTAGACCCATTATAGCCTATTGTTGCAACTCTATCAGAAAATTGCTATCAAAAGAACCATAGTTATATTAAAGTTCATAGACTCCTCTTATAACCTCTTCATTACAATCTTAAAGTAATTGAGGCTCTTGCCTTTTGTGCCCACTTAACTTATCTTAAGCATCACATATTTCTGTTGTGATTAGTCAACTTAATAAAAATCCTCAACAAATTTTAGCAATATAGGAAGATATACTTATAGCACAAAATAAATATATGAGAAAATCATGTTTATCTAAGTCATTGATATAGAGTAACTTATCCTATATCTCATTAAGATTTCCCTTCCTCCTTGGTGAGCTCCCATTAGAGCTTTAAAGTGTATCGGCCCTTAAACTTATTTGAGTGACTTGCAATGGTAGTTCTTTGATTTCTTTATCTTTGGCACGGCATTTATTTAGTCTTTCTTAGATACCACTGATGAACTTCCCTTGCTAATCTAGATCACATCAGCAGGGGCTAGAAAATGAAGTAAAGTAGCAAAGCTATGATTAAATGCTCATAAAACAGCGGTGGCCAAAATCATGAACACAACCATACTTCAATCGTCTCTGGTTTCATTAAACTAATCCATAACAACTGTGGCCAGAAAATGGACAAGAACAACAAAACCTGGGAAAATTATTCCGTACCCAGCGGTGGCCAAAATCATGAACACAACTATACTTCAATCATCTCTGGTTCCATTGAACTAATCCATAACAGTTGTGGCAAGAAAATGGACAAGAACAACAAAACCTGGGAAAATTATTCTGTGCCCAGCGGTGGCCAGAATAAAGAATAAAATCACCATGACTTATTTGAGACAAGTGGTAGTTATGGAGTTTTACTCCTATCACAATGGTATTTGAACGATCATGTCGATTATGCCTCACATCAAAAAATGCCATTTAACTTTTTCTTAATTTGGGCATCTCGTACAACGAGTTTATTTCTTAATTTGCCCTTGAATCTTATGGACAATAGAGTAAAGCAACTTATTCTTAACTTGTCCTGTATTACAAAAAATACCCTTGAACTTATTCTTAGTTGGGCAATAAAGAAGTGGGAGAGAAAAGTTTGCTCCAATTGGATGATTTCGATATTTAGATAGATAAATCCAATACTTAGAAAGAGCATTTCTTAAATGATGAGACATTCCATTCTCCCCTTCGAATTTGTGGTTCAAACATACGTATACCACATATTCGACAAGGTCTCATCATTTCTTAACACATACATCTTAAATAAGAATTAAAACAAATGTGGGGAAAACAAAATATAACAAACTAGATGATGTATTTATTACTTATCGAATACACAAATGTCTATAATTTCTCATCAAGGAAAACAAATGTGATTCTCCCTTAATTTAAGGTACATTATCAGCTTGAAACTAAAGCTAAGACTAATGACTGAATACTAATGCGAAACTCTAGAATCTTAGACTTTGATAATGTCTTGTACACGTTGCACCATTAAATCTTCCTTCATTTATGGTCCATGAAAATCTGAAGGAGATTTTTAAGATGTGCAAATGCACCTGAGTTAGTCCACCATGATAGTAGGAGCAAATAAACTTAGTGAAACTTATGAGACAACTTAACTACCTTTCTTCTGAAGCCATGTATTTAATCTGGGGCATCACTTTTGCATGTGGTCAGTTGACTTGCAAAAATTGGAGATGGCTTGATCATATCCTTTTTCATGAGTGCGCTTCTTATAATTCTCAGGCAGAGAATTCGTGATTAACTGCGCGAGCTGGTGACTTGAGATATGCTTTCCATGTACTCTTAATTCTTCAGCTAAGTTGACCATGCTCTTAATGTGTACACTTAATACACCTTGATCATTAAAACATGAGGATGTCAGTTTTATGAAGAGAAAATTGGTTGGTTAACTCATCTTTATATCTTTTCTCAATGGAGAACATGAATTCCTTAACTGTTAACTCCTTACCATTTATCTTAGTAGGAAAAGAACCTCTCAAGGCATCAATGATGGTGTGCCTGATCACCATCTTCGCCAAGTCATTGGATCTCTCCCATTTAATTGAATTTGAGTTGTACTCCCTTATCTTATTATAATTCTTAGTTCCAATAGCATGAGCTGTAGGCCTATCCTCATGTAACGCATAATCAAGATCTAGAGTCTTGAGAATGCCTAGCATATCCTTATTCCATCTAGGGAAATTTGTGCCATCATAATGCTCAATAGTGCTCAACAATTTTTATAATCTATTGAAAATTCATTAAACATCATGTCTCAGTAATAGTACAATAAGATGCACATAAAAGCATGAAATTTAACCCTACGGTGGTCTGATTAAAAGCATGCAATAAGTTTCAATTTGCATTACCGGTGGGGAAAACAAAGGAAACTTAACTTAAACTCATAATTAAAACAACGGTGGTTAGTTTTTATTATAAGTGTACTCTTAAAATAAATGCTCATTTAAAACTTTAAAAAACTTAAAACTTAAATGCTTATATTATGAGCATAAGAAAACTTAGCAGTACTACTTAATAGTAATACAATGATGGAGAAAAAGTACGAAGCATAAAACTCCCCTTAGTTAATATAGTGCTAGGATTAATAAAACTTAATTTACACTAAAATAATGAGCCCTTTAACAAATTTATAGCTCAAAACTTAAATATACTTTTTAAAGTAACAGTAAAACTTATTACTTATGCAAGAGCAAATATCGACTTGTAATTAGTTACTTGAGGCTAGAATAAACTTAACTTGAAGTTAGAATTAAAACTGAAAAATTAAATTTTAGTAACTAATAATAATAACACCAACCACTTAAAATTAAATTGACTTGTGCAATAAATTAATTAAGCTTAGAACAGGAATTAATTGGGTGAAATTAAACTGAAAGTTCACTGGAATAAATAAAAGGCTTTAACTGAATAGCCCAAACAGTGAAAACAGCAGCCCAATAACTTAAAATTCGGCCCTTTACTTAATTTTCGCGGCCCAAATCAGCGGCGCGCGCAGCCTTTTTCGCTTAAGTGTAGAGAGCGGCGTCGGCCTTTAAAAGCCTAAAAGGCCTAAGGCGCAAAGGCAAAATCTCAACCGTCCATACAGATCGGACGGACAGGGACAATGCGCCGGCCTCGCTGAAGAGGCGAGAACGGCGGGGGAGGGGAAAACCCTAACCCTAGTTTTCCTTCTCCCCCCTCTCTCACTATCCGAGCGGCGAGCGGCAAGCGGCAACCGCCGGCGATGCGTGCCATCGCCTCTCTCCCCTCCCCCTCTCTTCTCCGACATGGTGGGGGTCCGGATCTGATGGACCCTCTCACCGGCGCTGCGTGCGCAAGACGCGCGCAGCTCCGTCGAGGGGCTCCGCTGGAGTTCCTTAGCCCAGCGGCGCTCGGATCTGATGTGGATGCGAGCGAGCGACGTGCGGGGACTGGCGACGGAGCGGAGGACGACGGCCGGGCACGTGCGCGCCCGGAGGAGAACGCGTGGTGGCCTGGCGCCGGAGCTAAGAATGACGACCGGCATGCGGACTAATGCACGCTGACGCCGACGGCCCGAGGTAGGCCCCTTAAAACTTACGGTTAGGGTTTCGGCAGATGGGGATTTTTTTTTTAACCTTATTTGGTTTTTCCCCTCTCTAATCTCTGGGTTTATGGGCTGAGAGAGACGAGGGGGAAAGAGGATGGCGAGAGGGAACAGAGAGGACACAGCGACCTCAACTCATGGCTAGGTTGCGGTAGAGGGCAAGAAACGACGACAGCAGCAGGAACCAAGCAAACCACGCGGGAAGACGAGACTCCAGCGTGGGGCTCGAGACAAAATCCTCTGCGTGCACGCTATCTCTGCTTTCCTTCTCCACGAAGCATCTCTTAAGAAGTTTTTGGTGAGCACCGCCCTAGAATCCAAGTGGTGTACTCGTTTGAGACATGTCAGCGCGAAATATCTAGCAGACTAAGATCTCGAATAAGAACAAAATAAGTACCGTAACCATCCGCCCTCATCACAGCCCCTGACACATCTCAAAAGAGTAAACTACAGGGATCCTGAGCACTAGATTCGAAATAAAAGATGTAACCAGAGAAATAGCCACACCAGTCTCCTACGTCATATGCCCGTTGACCACTCGATGGTGGCGACCAAAAGCATACCCCAGGGACTCAATCTCAACAAAGTCTATTTCCCGGTTGCGGCAGTTATTTCCGAGCCCATCCTCGTATGCGCAGGAATGCAACTAGCCCACACAATTCATCTCAAGGCATGACATTGAAAATTTAATGGATCTAAGCATAAGCATAAATTTAAGGCCTAATAAGCTGGGATATTACATTGGCCTTACGCCAAAAGTACAACGGCTCAGCGAAAAGCAAGGCTACCCATCCACAGGCAATGCCGACTAGGGTAAGCCCTAGTGAACAATCATCCTAGAAATCCGACAATCAAGCTGCAAGAATCCTCCAAGCATCAAACGTCATCTGCAGTGGGGTTAGAAAAAAACAACAACAAGCAAGAGTCAGTACATTATTCGAAAATAATGTACTGGCAAGGTAAACAAACCTATAGTACTACATGCTAGCTCAATTGCAAAGGTCGTGACTGTATATGGATTGAATTTGCATAAAGCTAGGTTGGTTCGTAATATATGATCATATAGTTCACAATTCGCATAATTGATGAAAGCGCGGATTAAAACAGGTATTGCATGGTATTGCAATGTAATTTAAAGTGTAGGGACAATATCATTTCAAAGCATACACATATACATAAGCATAAGTATCCACATTTCACAAATCATCAATTGAAACTCAAATCTATACTCATGACAAGTCACTAGGTTGCTCATGACCATGAGCACGTCTATCCCGGGTAGATTTAGACTATGCAAAGTTTGTACATGACCACACGATGTGATAGAAGCAAATGCTACATCCCAGGGGTTTCGATACCCGTCGGCATCATCCACACTCTCACGTTGAGTGCAGCCTAGGGGTCATAACTCAACCATTACCTCGTCTTACGCCTAGCCTTGCACCAGCTCGATGTGTGTTACTCGGCACTACATCTAGAATATAGCGCCGCTAGGAGGCGGGCCCATGCCATACCCTAGCACCGTAGGCGCAACCCCCCTGGGTTCCCTACGAGGCACGACACCATTGTATTGGACAGACTTAGTCACCTGTTAAGTATTCGTGTGGGAAGTCGGCCACCACGATAAATAAAGGTCTCAATCACATGCACATATATATGGGAAGTTCCTTTGAGTAGTCCTATTTACCGTTACGGGTACAATAGACCCTACCCATACTACTCCGGCCTACCAAAATGCAAGGCTAGACATTAAACGACTTAATAGGTTGAAGTCATCCCACAATGACGCATGTGGCAGTACGGTAAATCCTAGTTAATGACATCAAGTTCGGTCCTTAATCGACTCAGGCGAACGCTCCCCCTATCGGTGCACAACTACTACCATATGCACACCACTCACCGCCCAAGTCTAAAGATCAAGTTTTCCATCTCATTTAGTTCACAAATATTCAAATGGGCACTCCTCTGTCCATTCGTATCAAATACACATTTCAATAATCAAGATAGAATTGTTGAATATTTTAGTCCCGAAGTATAGCATAAGGCGGCATACGATAGCACCATGATCGCAGTTGAGTACCGATAAGCACTCCATATCATTTAGGGGTGTGTCAAATAGAAGTACAACAATTTTTAAGGTAGGTTATGCAACAGTTAGGTCTTTAACTGCCATTACCCATTTAACATAGATTTAATTAATGACCTAACTATCGCATGCAAACATTTTCAATCAAAATAGTTTTGCCCATCAAACATGGTTTAATGTGTTCAAGGAGGAGGGCACTTGCCATACATAGCAAACCATCACAACAATAGCAAGATCGACGAAAGAACCAATCACTTCATCACCGCCAATACCGTTGCCAAATGCAGTTATACGCGTGCACGATAATTACTTAAAAAGGCATAAAAATCCAAATGCATGAGAATATATGAAATGGATGCAGTGGGTTGCTAGGGCTTGGTGGGGTTTTGGATGTACCAATTTTAGTCCAATTATTTGTATCTAAGTACTTTGAATTCGCATATTCGACCTAGTAGTTGGTGTATGGATTTTTAGTATGCATAACATAAGTGATCCAGTCATGTCCCAGGTTACAGGAGTGTAAAGCCCTACTGTCCAGGGTCTACAAAATTGAGTTCACAATTTTTTGGGGTTACTATGAATTTTATACAAATTTTACAAGTTGTGTAATTGAATTAAGCTACAAATTCTAAACTAGTATTATACACTGTTGAGTGACAAGTTTTAAACTACAGCAGTACAGAGATTCAATGTATAAACTGAACAAAAGTGGTTTCATAATTTTTGAAGCTGTAATGAAATACTTATGAATTTTCTAAGTCCTATGTGCCTAATATATCATCTTTTTGCCATACTAATTTCAGAAGTAGTTTCTGTACAGAAAGTGATGTTTGACCCTACAGGAAATTAGTGCACAAGTTTAGAAGTCCAACAAAACTGGTTTGGCAATATTTGGACTGAAGATGAATTTCCTATGAATATTTCAAGTTCTAGGTGCATTTGTACAACCTATTAATTTTCCAAATTTTAGAACTATTTCCTGTACAGAATGTGCCACATTAAATCCTACAGTAAAATAGTGTGCAATTTTATGAATCTAACAAAATTGGTTTGGCCCCATTTGGCCTTAAGGTGAATTTGATATGAATTTTACAAGTTCTAGGTATAGAGTAGGAATTTTTCATACTATGTATTTTTTGGTGTACATGTGAATAGTAGGTGTACACAATTTTCTTACATGATAATTAAGAGTGCATATTTATAAGACTTCTAAAATTGGTTTTATATTTTTATCAATTTCCAGGAATTCTCTAGGATTTTATAAAGTTCAAACTATTGAAATACACAAAAGAGCTAAATAAAACTTTACATCACAATTATATACAAAACTTGGTTCTTTTCATTTTATAACATTATAGAGTATGATTTTAAAAGACTACATAAATTTGAATCATTCAAAAATGAATTAAGATGAATTAGTTATGTTTTTTTTGAAATTTAGAGCTTTTGTAGGAAATTCCAGCACGTGTTGATTATACTTTTCATTAAGAGTTCTCGACGTTGTTCGTATTTACAAGTAACTCTAGCGCACAAGGAAATGAGTCTTGGTCCTTTTTACAAAGTGAAGCTTGGAACTAATCGAATTCCCGCATGAAGTCCCTCACGGTGAGCAGCCATGGCCGAGCTCGATCTCGAGCTCACCGGCGGTGAACGGCGGCGAATCAAGGGTCGCGCCCAAAATGAAAAACGTTCCTGGGGCTGCTAAGAGTCTAGTGGTGGTGGTATCATGCGATGAGGTGGCCTGTAGCTCGTCGGCAAAGAGCACAGGCGGCGCAAGTCTCCGTGGCACGGCGAGGTATGGGTTTGGGGCTTGATCTAGCTCGGGCTATGCATGTATGAGACGCCTGGAGGGTCAAGGATGCTCACTGAGTAGGTGCTGTCAATGATCTGGCCGATTGGGTCAATGATCTGCATCACCAACACCATGGTCGGGTCACTAGAGCTCTAGGGATGGTGTACGAGCAGTGAGGAGAACCGGGACTCACCTTAGACGGTGAATCGACGACGAGCGGAGGATGGTCGGAAAGAAAAGGGAACGGCTCGATCTCGAAGTACAGGGCGTCGCAAGCCGACTCCTTCCAGCCGAAGCTCTAGGAGGACGATACGAGGTCATTGGCGAGGTGGCTCGGCTTCCCGTGGCCTGCGCCGGCGTCGGGAACGACGGTGTTCTTGCGGCAGCGGCGGCTCGGAGCTCCGGTGACAAGGAAGAGGATTCCACCACGTGCTCGATCGTCGTCATATTAAATAATAAGGGCACAGGGAGGTCAGGTACTGCAAGGCGATCACGATAGACAATATCAACGGCAGCGGAGCTCACCGGAGAAGCAGCGCGACGGCAGGGAGTCTGCCGGCGCCGTGGAAGACGAAGGCGTCTCTCGCTGTTCTTAGGGTTTCGGGCAGTGGAAACTACGGGAATGCGATGCTATCTCTCTGTCACGTCTTCTAGTGGGATTTTTGATCGAATTCGTGGAGGTCGACACAGCGGCAGCTGCGAAGCGCGGCCGTGGGCGGCGGGAGAGTAGGAGAATGACGCGTGTGGGCGGTGGGCTGGCGGGCGCCTTAGGCGGTGTGTGTGGCTGCCAAGTGGGTCCCAGGGCCTATGGGGCCCACTAGTCAGTGAAACAAGGCCAAGGATTTTCATGGAAGCGAGGTCACTGGCTGATAGCATGAGCTGTATTACTCCTGTGTTCTCACCGCGCTACAGGTGCGACAAAAATGTGAGATCACCTCCTGGTGAAGGTATGAGACACCTCTTATCACCCCATGCAATTGGTTTAGCCATATGGCCCGTGGTTAATTCCTAATGATGCCCTAAACATGTGTTCTGGCTGCAGTTTTACAGTTTTCCAGAGCCAAATTTTCAGGTCCCAGACCAGTGGATGGTTTCAGTTTTAAGAGGAGGAATTAATGTAGTTAGAGGGTGATTCAGCTCGAGCATAAGCTAGGGTTTAGACTCCATATATTTATCCAGCTTTTGGCTTAAGAGGTTTTGATTTATCAGGTTGGAGTCAAATTTGGCAAAGCCTCAAAGTGGGCTTCACAGTTTCTGTTATTTCGAGATTTTAGCACACTTGGAGTAGATCATCAAGCTACTAAATGAAGAGATAAAATCACCAAATTTTGCAGGTTGTCTACTCCTTAGGTAAGGTATTTTTGAGGAATTTTACAGGATTTGTAGATTTCACCTTTTGCCACTAATAATTATTAGTTGGCCATTGCACTATATGTGGATGCCCTAAAATGAAATGCAAGATATTCAAAATAGATGAAGGCAAAGCAATCACACACATGTTGAGTGTTTTTAAATTTGAATTTTTCTTTAAGTTGACTTAGTCATGCACATTTCATATGTTCTAAAAGTTACCTCTCTATTTTAGTTACCACTAATTAGTCGTTTAACTTTATGAAGAGGCCAAAAATGAAATGCATGTGAAATCCAAATTTATTCCAAACAAAGCATGCACAAACAAAATGAAAACTTAGGAATGTGAATTTAGGTTTAATTAGCTTGGTCACATAACCCCTAGGTTTTCTAAAGAATCTGACTTTAATTGGTCGTTAGGTCCTCAAATTGCTCGGTGGAAGTCGTTAATATAAAAAGTTCAAAATTTTAGTCAAAATCACACCTTGTGTACTTATTTGTTCAGTTACCATTTTCCTGGTACGTTACATTTCCTCTCTTTCCTTTCAGTTGAGACAAAACGAGAAAGAGGCAGGAAACTTCCTCCTACCAGATCAGCAGCAAAGCACAGTAAAATCACAGTGAAATCCGACGTGGACCAATCAACATCAACCAGAAACAGTACCAGAATACACTGTTGCTAGTCCGACGTGGGATAGCCAAGCGGCGCCCCAGCCCACCACGGTTGGTGGTTTCTAATGTTTCAATTAGGAATATAATCATATCAGTGGTGAAATAGGATCGTAGATTGGATATATATAATTTAGGAGAAAAAAATAATATCTATACTAATTAAAAAGATCATAGTGGTAATTTTGAATCTGCTAGATTCAATGGCTGAGATCTGTTCTAGGATTATGCCCCATCGCATTCCCACGCCCCGCCCAATTGATACGAACGGTGACTATTTTTGCATTGAAATATCCACCCGCACCACTCACCAGATTGCTTCTCGCTCCACCAAAATGCCCCCTGCCATTGCAATCTCCATCGCCATCACTGCACAATGTCATCAACATACCCTCTGCCGTCGCCATCATCGCCGCCCCCTTCCTCCCCCCTCCCTCCACTATACATCCCCGCTGCGCTGCGTCATTGCGCCGCCGCTAGTACAGATCTGGCCATCGAAAACAGGCTATCAGTAACGGGGGAACACAGACCGTGATGGATTCAACCTCTGGTAACGTCACTACAACAAACATAGCCTTCTGGGACAAATTCCTCATGACATCTGAGCAATTGTTGGTATTTCTTATTGTCATCCTTACGAACAAAGTTCCCAACGATGGCAACTTGAAATAACCAATGATAATCTATGGTTTGGCAGAAATGAATCCGCAAGCGCACGGATATATCATTGTAGCATTTCACCCGGGAGTATTCCAAGGTATCGTATTTATCCCAAGGGAAGATTTGTAAAGTGTAATCATTCTAATAAAATACATAAACATGTAAAAGCCATAGTTCCAAACAGGGGTAAGAAATATATCTTGGGTAGAGTGACACAAGCGAAGGATCTAGCTAAACTCTATATCAATACTAAATTAGTCTAAGTAAGAGCAGTTATAGTATAGTTCTATTTTCTGTACTTTATGCAACACTGTAACATCTTCTAACCAGTATACAACAGTGTGGTGTATCCTCCTTACAATACAGCTATAACTAAGCCTAGACCTAGCTATGCCCACCTGGTGCATCGCAAAGTTACCCCGGCATGCCGAGTTACTTACGACAGACTGTCATAACCATCCAACCGAAGTTAAATGCGGAGGTGCATCTAACCCTAGGAAATTACATGTAGGAAACTATACTGCGGAGGAGACACCCGTACCGAGCTGTCACCATCGGCGGCCCGCAAACACACCCAGAGTATAATCGCCCAAATAATGGTAAGATCCAGCCTAGACACCACGTCTAAGCCATCACTCCCTACTCTACAGCCTTGCAATTGAAGTAGAGTATCTAAGTTCTAGATTAATATTATCAGGACTAGCCTAAGTTGAATACTAACCAAGTTCCTTAGACATTATACCCGCACCAATGCAAATCCCAGATAAATGTAACCACACTGGTATACTAATCATATAAATGTTAAAGTTGGCAAGACTAGTCTATGATTGGACTAGGCTACCGCAATTGTATAAAGATAACTATATTGAAGTATTGAAAGTCTTACAAAAGAACTAGATAGCAAAGTAGAACTTTACCCGAATTCCTCCGAAGTCTTCCTTGAACTAGAACTATTCTATTCGTACTTCTACTAGACTAATACTACAAGTAGAGTGAGCTTGATTCCTTGCTTAGGTGTGTTGGAGAGTAAGTGAGCTGCTCCTTAAATAGGCTTCAAGTGGTGGTAACTCTGACGCGAATTGACCACATTGCCCTTCGTAACCGCCATCAAGAGAGCATCTGGAGCCTACACGTGGAAGATCGAAGGGATCGGGGCCAAGCCTGGTTCGGCCGAACCACTCTGGCCTCCAACCGCCTCCAGCCTTCTCTAGTGACTGACAGGTGGGCCTTTATGACGGTTGGCAGTTGTAGTGGCGGTTACTTCGACATCTGTTACTTCGACAAGCTTGCTTGAGAGTGAGGTTTTCTCCCTCTTATCTTCTACATTTTGATATATTTTCTCTACAAGTAAATATTTGCCAAGTACAAGTGGAAATAGATTATTCTGAAATAAATATGCATTGCAAGCATACCCAACTCTTCATTATTTTAGTTAAATTGACGGTCAAAATGTTGCAATAATGACCGTCAACAAAACCCCCCAAGCTTAAACCTTTGCTCGTCCCGAGTAAAGGAAAGAGCAAAAATTTAAACATGGTTGTTGATCAAGAGTTGCTACAATATCATATATCTCAGATCTACAGATGCATAGCGTAATATCCTCTACAACTTAAGCAAGCAAGCATATTCTATGTCCATATACTTGTGTTCATGAATATAGCACATACCTTTGCCTTGCCTTCGTTGGTTGAGAGATAGAACGGCTCGTACATCGCTATTCACTTGCTTTAGTTCAACTTTTATTCTAGAGTTTTTGGAAAAATTTTGAAAAATAAAAACAAGTTCCCCAGATGATCTCTCGGTCACTCAAATGTTTATAAATCTTCACCAAGAGAATGTCTCTTTTGATTCCTACATCTAAAGGTTTATATCTGGAGCTCGGTAGGGATCAAAAATGAGGCATACTTATATTCACATTTATTACTAAGTCAAAAACTATGACTAAAGCAGAAAGTAAATCATACTCAAGATCAAGATCGTGCAAAGTGTATGGAATATGAACTGGAAGTGGAATTTATTTGGCTCCTTTTTGGGGATATGTCTCTCTGTTTTTTTTTTGAAAGCCTTTTGGTGAGGGGATATTTTTTGCCACATTGTTTTATTTGGGATATTTTTGTAAGAGTTTGCACTCTTGATTTTTGGCAATGGGCTACCCTCCTCTTTTTGGTTTTGGATATTTTTGTGGAGAAAGAGCATATGTATATGGATATTTTTGGGGAGCTTTTTGGTGGAATGGAATGGATGCTTCCTTCTAGTGTGGAAGTCTAGCATGTGCGAGTGGTATTGATCTTGATCATAGAGCATGAAAAACATCTAAACAAGTCATCGAGTTTGACAAAGTTCAATGGAAGTACAGGTAACCAAAATGTATATGGCTTGTCATAAAGAACATTTTTGGCCTTGGTGGGTATTTATATCACATGAGGAACTTTTCATTTTATTTTTGAAAAAGAAATCATCCGGAATTCAAGTTAAATGTTGAGCAAGATTCTAGCAGCCCTATTTACCATATCATATTTCACAACAACCTAGACTTAGCATTGGCAAGTTACTAAAACATTTATCACAAGTTAGGCATAAAAATTGTTTGCTTACTTAAAGTCTAAGAGATTATTCTACTATGAACCCATATATAAGAGATATATAAACAGAGCAACTTTTCATCATTTCAACATAAAGAGATTAGGATGTCTTACATAGCATAGGGAAATCTAACCTATATTTTTTGGTATTTTCTATTTTATAAATTTTTATGTTGTTTTATGTTTTTAGATGCAATGCAAAAAGTAAACATGTAAATGCAACGATACAAGTTACCTCGGTGGGGGGAGAGGCACGCCTCTCCAAGCTTGCTTTTCGCTTAGGGACCCTAGTATGGGTTGAATCCCTGGAAGCGAAAGTAAAGCCTGCAAGTCGGCCTGCTGCTGCTGCATCATCGTGTTGATGTTGGAGAATTGCTCGTCAGCATGCTGTTGCCATTCTTGCGTCTGCGCCACATGTTCCGCAAGGTGCCGGTTCATCTCCTCCGTCTGCACATCCAATGCATCCATCCTTCTCGTGAGATCTCCCAAATCGGCCTCCTTACCCCGATTGGTGATAACATCTAGTCCCGGATATTAACACCAACCAGGACTAGAGATCTGATCTTTAGTCCCGGATGTTCTCACCAACCAGGATTAAAGATCCGATCTTTAGTCCTGGTTGTGGTTACGGATTGTCTGTTGTTACCACCAACCGAAACCAAAGATTTTTTCATGCTATTTCCAAAATTTTTTTTGGTCCCGGCTAGGGTTAACCACGAGGACTATAAATAATTTCAGAAATTGTTTTCAATTGTAATAATTACAAATAAATAACATATGATTGACTTAAAATTGTATAATTTCCATATATCCGATTTAAAATTGTTTTTAATTGTAATAACCACAAATAATTAATTTAAAATTGTATAATTATCATGTATCCAATTTTAAATTGTTTTAATTGTAATAATTACAAATAAATAACATATGACTGATTTAAAATTGTATAATTTATATATATCCCATTTAAAATTGTTTTTAATTGTAATAATTGCAATTAATTAATTTAAAATTGTATAATTATCATATATCTGATTTTAAATTGTTTTCAAATGTAATAATTACAAATAAATAACATATGATTGATTTAAAATTGTATAATTTACATATCGTCTTTGAAAGCAGAAATATATACATGAACTTTCAATAACCATCATATCAAACTGCTACAACAATCGTCATGAGCCGCCTCCTCTTGTAGTTCTCCTTGAAACATGCTTGCCGCCATGAGGTGCTTCTTCTTCTGCAACATTCTTGATGAACGTCAATGGCTTCTCGCTGGATCCATGGTTGCTGCTCCGGCATCGCTGAAGCTTGATGGCTATACATCAGCGGTAATGTTTGACCTCACGTACTTTCTCCTCACTAATGTTCCTTATGATCGTTCCATGAGAAAGGGGCATGTTAATTTGCTAGGAGGATGCTCAGGTCAACCTTCACCGTGAACGGTGGTTGCCCGTGAAACAGATCATAATCTTCGTCAATCTTATCCTCGATTCCGACAATTTTTCTTTTGCCTGGGAGAACCACGTCGCGCTTAGGCTTGTCAGGCCCTTTCCCCTTTTTTGATTTGCTGGACATGTCATTCACGTAAAAAACTTGTGTTACATCATTGGCTAGGACGAATGGTTCGTTTCAATATCCAACTTTGTTAAGGTCAACCGTTGTAATCCTACTGTCATCAATCATTACGCCTCCACCAGTCAGCCTAACCTATTGGCACCGAAATAGAGGGACCTTCAGAGGTCCATTGTCCAGTTCCCATATGTTGTCGATGCAATCGTAATACGTGCTAGTTATACCATCGTGTCTCATGGCATCGATACGAACAACATTGTTCTGGTTCGTGCTCTTTCTGTCTTGGGATTTTGAGTAAAATGTATATCCATTGATCTCGTATCCTTGGAATGTCGTGACCAAGCAAGATGGTCCCCTCATCGAGAAAGCTAGTTGTTGGTCAATCATCTCATTACCCTTGAGATGTTGTCGTAGCCACGTGGAGAAAGTTTTAATGTGATGGCGTGTATTCCAGGCATCAGACTTGCTAATGTTTTGGGAGCGAATAATCGCCAAGTGCTCCTCGATATAAGGAGCCACCAATAAAGATTGCTGCAAAACCGTGAAATGTGCTTTACGGAATAAATCGTTGTCTACAGTCATTATTGCTTTCCTTTTAAGTGTCCCCTTTCCAGGTAGTCTCCCTTCATGGCGTGATTCGGGCACCCCGATTGGACGAAGATCTTCAATAAAGTCTACATAGAACTTAATTAATGACCTCCTTTGTTCCATACCCCTCGGCAATGCTTGCCTCCGGACGAGAATGGTTACGAATGTACTTATTTAAAATGCGCATGTACCTCTCGAAAGGAAACATATTGTTTAGGTACACAAGTCCAAGAATACCGATCTTTTTGACAAGGTGGCATAGAAGATGCGTCATTACATTGAAGGGCTTCTAATCTGTCTAGATCGATGATCTTTTGCGAAATTGCATTCAGGAAGGCACATAGCTTTATTATTGTTGCCTGGACATTATCAGGATACCCCGAATTATAACAGGAAGCTGATGTGTCATCAGCAAGTGACACTCATGAGACTTTAAGTTTGTGAACTTCTTATCCTTCATGTTTATTAATCCTTTTATTCAAACATACTTTCCTTCTCTGCCTTGCTCAAAGTGTAGCTGGCTGGATGGAAATACTAGTTTCCTTTGTCCATTGGTTCTGGGTGAAGGTCGTCGCGTCGTCATGTGAGGAAACACGCCTCCGACCAATCAGGTGCAAGCACATGGATTGAAGGACCCACAAGTTAGGTGAAACCGTCATTGAAATCGCCATTGCAACCATAATTGCCATGAGGTCCCACCTGTCCGTCAACTTGCTAAAGGAGTGGCCAGGAGGTGGCGCCCATGGTTTGGCCGATCCACCACAGGCTCCTTTGATCTTGGCCTTCCACATGTCGCTTCCTCATCTCATCCCAATGACGGTTCTGCCTGTTTCCACTAGAAGGAACCAACACAAGCATGACACTTGGCATGAGGAGAGCAAAGATGCTCATAGGATGCTTTAAGCATCTCCACATCCCCAAGACACCTCTTGGCCTATAAATACCCCTCCTCATCCTTCACTTCAAAAAACACACCACAACACACTTGAGCTGAATTACAAGAGACTAATGTAGCTTAGCAATAGGTAGAGATTGAGGGGGAAGCTCTGGAGGAATGCCTAGAAGTTTGGCGTTCTCTCCGACTTCTACCTTGACGGATGCATCTCTCTAGGACTAGTTCTGGAGTACTGGAGCTATCGGTACACTCTGCTCCAGATTCAAAAAAGACTTCTTCTATAAAGTAAGCATTCAAGATCATTTCTTATGTAATTACTTAGTCTAAGTATCATATATTTCCATCTTTGCAAGTTCATTGTTTAGTATTCGTACTAAGTGCTCTAGTACTTGGACTCTAGATAAAGAAGCAAGTTCCTCCAAAAGTATTAGAGTAGTAATTAATAACTTAGACGTGGTGTCTAGGTTAGAGATTAGATTACTTTTGTTTGTTGTGTATCCTACGGATTTGTCAGAGGTAGACGGCAGGTGGTGATAGCCTTGAATTCTGTCCTAGCAATGCTCCACGTTCGGATACATCATAGAGCTATAGCCGGAACCAAGCTGGCAGACCAGCAGAGTTAGTGCCCGAAGCAACAGATAGGAAATTACCTTTGACTTAGCTTGGTCAATTAAAACATATAGAAAGTCCTCTCTAACATATCCTAGCCTACTAGTGGTTGTTGTCCTTCGATAGACTTAGCCTTAGGTAGATTTCACACGTTCCTTGAGTTTGATATCTTTTTGGGGTCACTCGAAGGTGAAGTGCTATAATGGTATTCTGTGCGCTTGCGAATTTATCTGTGATCGTAAGAAATACCAACAGTGACCATCTTCGTTCTCTATGGGTTGGCTGTCAGGTCCTTTTTCAAATACTACTTTCAGATCTTTCACCATAGCAAATACAGCTTTTCCCTTGCAATGTTTAGGCTTAGTACGGTGGTCTGCCTTCTGATCAAAATGCTTGCCTTTCTTTCAGACAGGGTGGCTTGCAACTAGGAATCGATGATGGCCCATGTATACAACCTTCCTACAATGCTTCAGATAGGTACTTTCAGTTTCTTCTATATAGTGGGTGCAAGCCTTATACCCCTTGTTTGACTGTCTGGATAGGTTGCTAAGTGCAGGACAATTATTGATGGTTACAAACAACAACACACGTATGTTAAATTACTCTTCTTTGTATGTGGAATTCTTTCTTCTACAATAGTAAAAGGTCTTCGATTAATGGTCTTAAGTATATATCAATGTCATTACCAGGTTGCTTTGGGCCTTGAATAACAATCGGCATCATTGTAACAAGCCAAGTGTTGTTGCTGCTGCTCATCTCTCCAAATGGATTCATGCCATCCGTACTTAAACCAAACCTTATGTTTTTTGCATCCTCTCCAAAGTCTTTAAATGTTCTGTCGATGTTTCGCCAATGTGACCCATCGGCGGGGTGTCTCAGCATCCCGTCTTATTGACGTTCTTCTGCATGCCAACGCATCATTCTTGCATGCTATTTGTTTCTAAACAAATATCTGATCCGTGGTATTATAGGGAAATACCAGCATAGTGCCCAGCTTTTGGTGCGCCTGATGACAACCACAACCAGGATACAATAACTTCCTATGGTCCGCTAACATACACTCTAATTTCTGGACCTCCTTTTCATTTTCGCAGTCCTCCTTTATGTCCCGAATTATCTGATAAAGATCATATGCACCTTCGTTATCTTCAACACCCCCGTCCGCCTTGACTGTTGTATTTTCCTTAAATCCACTGTACTGAGCCCACTCTGGAATGTTCTTGTCTTCTACTTCATCTTCTTCCATTTGAGCACCTAGCTCTCCGTGGAAGGTCTAAGAATTATAGCAAGGCATGAACCCCGACTGCAACAAGTGAAAATGAATTTTTGTTGTAGAATACTCCTTCTGGTTTTTGCACTTGTTGCATGGACAACACACAAAACCATTATGCTTGTTTGCATCGGCCACAGCCAAAAAATAATGCACGCCGTCAACAAACTCCTTTGACCATCGGTCCATGTTGTACATCCATTGCCAATCCATCTACATTAATAATGCATAGAAATCATAAAAAAAGGGTTAATTGGATCCATGCCATTACTATTTGGCACGGTTGGAGAAATGCCACTACAATCCGGTATTCCGGCTGGGTGCCACTTGTATTCTTTCAAAATTGGAGTCATGCCATTTTGTTGACCAAAACCAGCATCTAAACCCTTTTTTGACTACCGTATTCGTGTATGGACCAAAATACCCCTACTATATATCTTTCCTTCCCTCACTGATATGCGGGGCCCATCCTAGTTATTCCTTTCCTCCTGCTCATGCTGGCGCCGGAGTAGGAGACGGCATGGCGCGGCGTCAACCGGAGCTGGCGCGGGAGATGGGCGAGGCAGCCATCGACGCCGGTGCTGGCTACTCTCTTCCTCAGCTACTGGAGCTGACATCGGCGAGGTGGGGCCCGACACCATGACCCGGCGGATCTAGAGGTGATGTGGTGGGCAAAGCGGCCGGCGCTGGGGGGAGGTCCTTCTTGTCGTCATTGCCGTCCCCACCTCAATCCAATGCGCCCACCATTCCACATCCTCCTCTGCTCCCCTCCCTCCGCCGCGCATCTTCCCTACCACGGCCAGCGAGGAAAGCCCCGATGCCGAGAGGATGGCCCCGACAAGGCAACGGCCAGGGAAATACGGCGGTGACCGGCACAGGAGGCCCACAACGGCGGATCTGGTAAGCCTCACCATTGAGCTCGTCATACTCGCCTTGATTTGATTTCGCCGTGGCTGCTTCAACCGACCGTCGCCGCACTGAGGCTCCTCCGCACGCCCCACCGGCATCGGGGCCGTCGCCAGAGGCCGCCTCATCTCCCTCAGTCGCTCCCCACCATCACCGTCACGGTGTGCCTGCTTGCTGTCTGCCAAAGAAGAAGAGAAGGGGATGATATGTGGGGCCCACTTGTCCGCGAGGAGAAGGAAAGGGCAATTCAGTCCATACCAAAATACAATGAAGAAGAGGCGGAATCTAGTCAACAGAATGGCAAGACTCAAATTTTTAAAGAATACGAGTGGCACCCAGCTGGTATACCAAACTAGTGGTATTTCTCCAACCGTGCCAAATAGTAATGGCATGGATCCAATTAACCCTAAAAAAATCCACGAAAACCGAACTAGTTACATAATTATACAGCAACCCCGCATATTATTTATGTTTTAGTTCCTTTAAAGTTTCTAAACAAATATGTAATGTGTTGTGCTCATTTTCAACTATTGTAACCATTATTCAACTAACTTAGTTTTATTTTTTATCTCAATTTTGTAGATTTTTTGTCATCTTTTTAATCATGTTTTTATAATTTTTTAACTAAAAATTTTTGCTATATTAGGAACTATTTATTTTCACTTGTTTATTACTTAAAATTTTATGTAAACAAAAATCATCTCTCATCCTTTTCTCTGAAAACAAATTTCCTCTCTCATCATTTTCCATCAACAATTTTAGAGGCACTAATGTATACAAAACATATATATAAATAGTATGCTAAGCAAATATGAATGGAGGATTAAGTTGCCAACCTTTTCGATCCCTCGGATTAGTATATTATCGCCAAAACAATTTCACAAAACATTTTGACAGCACGTCCCCACCTCCTCTATCAATTGTGAAGAATGGCTTGGGCCGGAGGAGGAAGAAGACCTATATAAAGATCAAAATGATCTTTAGTCCCGGTTTGTAACACCAACCGGGACTAAAGTTCGGATCTTTAGTCCTAGTCGGTGTTACGAACCGGGACTAAAGACGACACCAGTGAAACCCCAAAAAATATTGGGAGAAGACAAGGGAGCAAAAAAAACCTGAAATTTTAGGGCAAAGCCCGAAAATATTTGGGTGAATCCCAAAAATTTGGTCAAAGCCACCACACGCGGTGAAGTCAAAAAAATTTTGACACAGACCTAAAAATTTTCAACGAAACCCATAAATATTTGGCGAAGCCTAGGGAATTTTTGATAGAACCAGCCAGGAACACTAGAAAATTATGGCCATAGTAGGAGTCTCTCCTACTGTAATTTGTCAAAACGATATGTGGGCGAAGCCGAAAACTTGTGCGAAGCCGCCACGAGCAGAGGAAAATTTTGGATGAGGACCAAAAATTTTCAGCGAAGCACCAAAAATATTTGGTGAAGATACCCAAAAACCTTTTGCCTCTTTTGATTGGGAATGCGAAACAACTTTGAATGGCGGCACCTGATCAGTGCTCTGTCGAAGAGGGGATGTGTGATAAGGGGGGAGCATCGCCCGGTCCGATCGCCGAAATCGCATGAAAATCATGAAAATTACAACTGTGTGAAATGCTAGAGAGGACAGCCAAAAGTCGCACAAAAAATGGTGTCCTAAACTAGCAAAAGACAAATATGCTAGAAAGGACAACCAAAAGTCGCACTAAAAATGGTGTCCTGAACTAGCAAAAGACAAATATGCTAGAAAGGATAGCCAAAAGTTGCACTAAAAATGGCGTCCCAAACTAGCGAAACAAACCCCCCAACTAGGAAATATGCAAGCGACCCAAAAAGTATTTAACCGCTCTATGAAGCGTAGCCTCCCGATTTCCTATTTCACCGAACAGGGATAGGGGCCGCGAGTGACCGAAGGACGCTTTGGCCTGAAAATATCCCAAAACAAACAAAATACAAAATCGGAGCAACACTTTATTAACAAGAAATGTTATTGCAGAAAATGGCAAACTCCGCCTGAATTATAGGTCTTCGCATGGCTTAGTGTCCAAATCACCAAGAGGATCGCACTACCCCGATTCCCCAATATCAAGACCAATGTTTTGGCATCAGGATCACCCCCGCAGACTTTCAGGGCTTCCCGAATGAGGAGTATGATATGGGATAATATGCTACCTTATAAAAAATAAAATCTCTAACCCAAGTGGCATCGGCGTACAAATCTTAAGCACTCCTATGTCACAAAAGGATACTTTTTACTAACCTCATCATTGCAGGGTAACATGATATCTACACTTCTCGCACGAAACAAAAAGAGGGCTGACGGCAAAGAGGCTAAGCTTCGGCCAACTTCTGTGATGGTGGCAAAGACGCCAAGCTTCGGCCGCCTCCCGCGACGACGGCGAAGAATGCCAGCAGCAAAGACAAAAACCAAGTGGGTCCCACTTCCCTGACTCTCCCAAGATCAAGGCCGATATTTTGGGCATCAGCATCGCCCTTGAAGAGTTCGGGGCCTCACTGACGAGGGAGTTGTTGGACCATATACACCCTTAACCCTAAGTGAGTCGGGAATAGGATAGAAGCCCTAAGAAAAATCCTTTATCTCGACAGTAAGCTAAAAGCACTAAGGAAAAGTGCAAACGTACCCGAGTGGCAAAAGAGAGATTTCGCCTTAGTTAGCCTCTATATATGTAAAGGGTGAACCCCATTGGGGCTCTCACTCTCATTCTCTCAAATCAATAAATTTTACCCTCTTCCATTGTTCCCTATGGCAAAGGGTCTTCGGTCCCATCTGTCGATCTTACGCTACAACAAATACTAAGTCCAAGTTAAAAAAAAGAAAAGAATAAAAGGGGGGCGTGAGAGCTGTCAT
>CM002479.1:6158485-6175072 GCA_000325765.3 Leersia perrieri
TCGCTTTTGTTGCTAGCCCTCTTTTCATGATTGCTAAGTAGACATTTAAAAATTCTAGCTAAGATTATTCTTAGAAACCAAAATTTAAAACTGTAAATCATTATTGGATTATAATCCAACGTGATGCCAAGCAGGTTACATTCTAAGAGTTAAGAAAACGATTCATGGTTCAACACTATATTTTTATTACTTTTCACAGTTGTAAAGCCTTAGCCAAGATGTACAAGAAACAATTTTCTTTACTACTATAAAAGCATCTAGTGGTGGTGGCATATAATGTGCCGCTGCCACCATCACCACCTACTCCTATTGGATTTTTGCAATTTACCCCCCTTAACTTCGTAGTATTAAAATTCAATCAAATTTAGATTTATCCACGTATAAAATCAGATTGAGATGGAAATTTCCTATATAAAAGAGATGGTCACACATGTCATGAAAGATACTTTTCTATTCATTTTAGGAAGTAACATAATATGTTTATTATCCGTAGCAAAGCACGGGCATTCAACTAGTATAGCCAATACATGATTAATTAAGTTACCGTGGATGTCGATTTCAAATTGAGGAAGTCTTCGCACCGGGCCGACTGGGCTTCAACCTTTTCAATCTTTATGATGGCCCTATGAACGTGGGCGCCATGGTGGTGAGCTAGAGGACGTACCGGGCACAGCTGCTGCTGCCTGGGTAGCTAGAGTTTAGAAAATAACAAATGTACTCAGCATATGATTAAATTTTGACTAAATTTCAAGAACTTGGTTCACATAACTACAGACTTAGTGTCTTAGTTCATTACAAAACTATAGGTCCTTTGCATAATCTATTACAAAACTATAGATCTAAAGACTTATCTCCAAAAACTACATATTTAGTGTCCCCAATATTACGAAACTACATATTTACAGATTTAGTGTCTCAATTATCACAAACTACAGGTTTTAGCATTGCCAGTTAAATCCACATTCAGCTAAAATGTGGACCCACGTTCATTCTTAGAAACCTTCAATATACATCATTGTTAATTGCCACATGAAAAATTCCACGTGGTGTAATGATTCTTCGAAGAAATAATTTCTTAGAAGAATCATTACACCACGTGGGATTTTTATGTGGCAATCAACAGTGTTAAAGGAGGTGTATATGGTAACCATTGATTTCAGGTACCTATAAGATAGAGGTTCTACACACTTATGGTGTCGAAATGTGGATCCCATATGTTAGGTGAGAATGGATTTAACAAGCAATACTAAAACCTGTAGTTTTATGATAATGAAGACACAAAATATCTAGTTTTGTGATATGGAGACACCAAATATGTAGATCCTTGAGACATATACAAGTGACTTTGACCCAGAAATACCATCGTCATTAGGGTTCCATTAGCATTTCTATGTTTAAGTGCTATAGAATAAACAGTGCATTTAACGGCTTGAGGTGGACGGAGAATGCACTGCTCCACCCATGCCGTCAAATACATTGTTCTTATAGCACTTAATGGAAAAATGTTAATGGAATACTAACTACAATGGTATTTCTAGTACGGAATCGCTTGTACGATGGTATTATTGGGACCTTGTATTTGTCAGTGATTTTTTCTGGAACTTGGGTGTTTGTCAATGGCATTTCTTAGATTTTCTCAAAAAAAAAGCTAGCATCTGTATGCTGTTTGAGGTGGTTTGGTACCCTACTTTACCATGATAATTAATTTGTGCTATCTTTAGTACCTTGAGATACCAATAAATAGAACAAATTAAAAATATAAAAAATATGGTCCCTTTCAATACCAACACATGGACAAAGTTTTTTTTTCTGAAATACAAACCAAGGCAAACCACCCAAGCGAAAATTTTCTTAGTATCTAATGTTTTGTTTATTCATCTAGCTTGCTTTTTGGACAAAAAAAGGTAAGATAAGGTCCAAGAAAGGGGACAAGTCTCAAAGGTAGTGAATAAAAAAGAGTGGAACTTTAACAAAGCTGAAGTGATGTAACATCTATGACTTCAGCAGATTGATGCAATTAGGAACTGCTGGCTCTCTGTTGGAACATAATCAATAAGGATTATTTTTTAAATAAAGAGAATGTACTCCATGCCACTGAATTTGCACTGATTTATTGTTGACTGTTGCTTTCTACAATATACACTGAATTATCAATTTTCTCTACGATGACATTGGACCCTATTCTTTCTCAAAAATACCCAAAATGCCCTTACAAACATAACAATAAATATCTCCTATTAAAAGATTTCAAATATTATGAAAATTTTGCATGGCATCTTACCACATCATATAATTTTGTGGGTAAGTTTTTAAAAAAATTTCAAGTTTTTTTAAAAGTTATTTTTTGGCATATGAAAGAGAAATCACTGGCACAATAACATAAAAATATTTCATGTAACATACGAAAAATGATTTACATTTAAAAACAACACACAACTATTATATGTAGCATATAACAGATAATTTATATTATTTTTTAAAATTAATAATTAAAAATCTTAAAAACTTACCCATAAACTTAGATGATATGGTAGGATGCTAGGCAAACTTTTCATAATTTTCTGAATCTTTTAAGATGATAAATTAATTTTTAGCCTTGCATGTTTGTAAGGGCATTTTGGGTTTTCTTTTTTTTTCAAAGTATAGGGGTCCAATGGCATACTTTAGAGAAAATTGATAAATTTAGTGTATGTTGTTGAAAGTAACAAAATAGATGGTAAATCATTGAATCTTTGCAAACTCAGTGGCATGGGATAGATTATCTCTTTATAGAGTTGCTAGCCCTCTTTTCATGATTGCTAAATAGTATTTATAAGTTTTGCTCGTAAATCAATCTTGGATTATAATCCAACGTGCTGCCAAGCAGGTTACGTTGTAAAAAACAATTCATGGTTCAACACTACCCTTTTATTATTTTTCTCAGCTGTAAAGCTTAGCCTAGATGTATAAGAGAAAATATTATGTATAGCAAATATATGATTAATTAAGTTACCATAGATGTTGATTTCAAATTGAGGAAGTCGTCGCACTGGGCACCATGGTGATGAGCCAGAGGAGGTACTGGCCACAGCTGCTGCTGCCAGGGTTGAGGTGGTGTTGATAATGGCACTCGAAGGTCAGCCAAACCCAGAGGCTGATAGTGTTGCCTTGATGGTTGAGGATAGCTGTTGGGGATGTGACCACCCCTACCGCCATCATCGTCTTCTTCGTCGAAGCAGCTGATGAAGCACTTGAGGATGTTTCCCATTGAACCCTACTTTGATCTGTTGATCTGGTGCTACTTCGATCCCTCTAGTTTCCTATCTGCACCTTGTACTTTGCTATTAATATGCTTGAGGGTCATGGAATCAATTATGCAAAGCTAGACTTACTTTTTTTGACGGAAGAAGCTAGACTTACTTCAGAGCCAAGGATCTAAAAGGATGTGCATC
Organism: Leersia perrieri; assembly: GCA_000325765.3. Classification (NCBI taxonomy): domain Eukaryota; kingdom Viridiplantae; phylum Streptophyta; class Magnoliopsida; order Poales; family Poaceae; genus Leersia; species Leersia perrieri. Next base: position 6,161,917 of record CM002479.1, read on the forward strand.
CTCTGCCTGTCTGCCATCGCAACGCAATGGCATATCTGTCATCCCAGCCGTGGAATCAAAGGAACCAACAAAACAACCCGAAAGTTTATCGCCGAAAAAATGTGCATGCTACTGGGCGACAACGAATCTCCTACGTCCATCTTTGATCGAACCATCGATACTGATTATCAAAAGGCATCCGTACTCTCCTCACTTTCAAAAGGTTAAAGATGCGTACTGTGCCTGCCTTTGTATCAAATCATGCATGTTATCAGCACAGTAGTGGAAAGAGGATACTTAATTAGTGAGGCATTTGCTTTTAGGCTTTTAGGCCCCGTTCCAGGTGGCTATTCGGCTGAAACTTTTTATCGTTACCCTAATCACGTTTCTTGAACGGCTAAACAGTGTTTTTTATTTTTATATGAAATTTTAAAAAAATCAAATAAATCTATTTTTCAAGGTTATATTAGTTAATACTCAATTAATTTTACGCTAATGACTTGTCTCGTTTCGCATGCCAAAATAATACCGCCTTCATCCTCACTTTCAAGCACACCTTACTAAATAATCAACTCATCCATTCATCCTGCCTAACATGCTGCAATCTCATCATGTGCTCTCTCCAGTGATGACATGGAAAAGGATAAACCCGTTTTCTTTTTTAAAGTAAACAATAAGTTATGTTTGGAGTAGAATAAAATGGTCAATTTCACTGTTCCATCATGAATCCAAACAGAAGACTGTTGCCGCTAAAGTCTTAACGGCAACCGTAGGCGCTAGAGAAGTGTTGCTCTGCAGTGTAGAAAAAGTGGTAGAATTTGACAACATTTTTTCTTTAAGCACGATGAAATCCTTCCCTCGTGTCCTGATTTTGTATATTAAAAGTTTAATCGACTATTGCAGCAGATGCCTTTTGAACCAGAAGAATTAGTTTTCATTGGCTCGTTAATTTTTCTACGACCTAATAGCCAAAGCTAACCAATGTGACAATTGCCCAGTTGGACTTGCTCTGTTATCCCAGCCTCTGAATCAAAGCTTTAAAACGATCTGCCAATGGGCAATGACCACGACGACTCTGATACGTCCATCCAACAATTGAGGCCTGGTTTGGGGGAGATTTTGCTTCTTTACATTTTTTTTCATAAGATGCATCTGTCAGCTCCCCAAACAGTATGTATTCTAAATCAGCTTTAGAGAATTTGTAATAGATTCTAGAAAATGAACTTAAAAAGCCAGAATTTTGAGAAGCTTAGGTTTTCAGCTTCTACAGATTCTCACTAGTAGATTTTAAACAATTGCTTGTTAGAAGCTAAAGCTTCCCCAAATAGGCACGGTACTGCCTTCACATGAGCTTAAATGTCCATGTAAAACGAGACATGTCATTAGCAAATAATTAATTAAATATTTACTATTTTAAACTTAAAAAATATATTAATATGATTTTTAAATAACTTTTAAATAGACTTTGAAAAAATATATTATTTAGTAGCTTGAAAAATGATGCATATGATGCATGCTCGGCACCAACAATTTCTTATGCCAAATGATGCATACTTCGCACCTGCTATTGGACCCAATCATGTCGTAGGAGAGCAGTGGAAGACGATTAATGAAGCAGGGCATTCGACCTTTTCAACTTTGCATAAATATCCCTATTGATTGTAAAAATAACAAGAGAAATTCTAATAAATGCCATCAAAAAGCATCCGATTTCTATAAATGCCATCGACAAGAGATAGTTGTGGAACACCACAATTGAGGAGTTGTGAGGGACTCAGTCAGGGACCTGTGCGATATTTATCGAGCGGGATTCATACACGCAAAATAGCCGCCTGACTTCACGCACACGCGGCGATGGACGAGTACCTTTTCAACAACCTAATTGTAATGCCCAGACAGAGGATCGACGAGACAATCGACATGGGTAACTTGCCAGTCCACTACCAGACGCGCCCGTCACTCGCTCGATGGCGGAGACCAGAAACGATACGCGTCTCACGGGACTCGATTTCCAGCGTTACCCCGCAACGGTCTCGCAAACCCTAAGTCCATCCTCGTATGCGCTAGCTGCCCAGGAATACAACTAGCCCACACAATTCATCTCCAAGCATGACATCAAAATAAAAAGGAAACTAAAGCATATGCATAATTTAGATCTCATTACAACTACGCTAATACAATGGCTTCACACCAAATATAATTTAGAGGCTCAGCGGTAGGCGAGGCTACCCTCTCATAGGCATACCGACTAGGGTAAGCCCTAGTGAGCCGACTTCCTAGAAGTCCAGCACACAAGCTGCCAAAACTCTGCACTCAGCATCCAATACCTGCAGCGGGCCAGGAACAAAAACATATACAAGCAAGACTCAGTACATTAATTAATGTACTGGCAAGGTAAAACAAAGCTACCAAGCTACATGCTAGCTCTACTCAATGAAACATGGCAGTGTACCAGTTTATTGCGTAAAGCTGAATTTATTTCACAATATATATAAGTAGTTTGCAACGGGAAATTATAAAAAGCATTTAGAAATATACTTATAGTATAGTAAAGCATGTGACATATATTATCACCATATTCATACCCATCACCATCCATTTCACAAGATCAATTTGAAATCACAAAGCTATACTCCTAACACTTCCCCAAGTCGCTCATGACCGTGAGCACGGCTAACCGGCTAGTTTTAACTCTGCATTGTCCATACACGTCCACACAATGTGAAAGAAACCCGAAGGCTACTCTCTAGGTGGTTCGATGCCGGCCAAAGCATCACCCACACTCTCACAGTGAGTGCGGCCTAGAGGTCACAACGTACCCGTTACATTGCGTAATGCCTAACCTTGCACCAGCACGATGCGTGTAACCCCGCGCTACACCTAGGATGCAGCGCCGCTAGGAGGCGGGCCACGCCATACCCTAGCGCCGTAGGCGCAACCCTTGGGTTTCCTACGAGGCACGACATCGTTGTATTGGACAAACTATCATATCCCGCCCTACCCCTCGAGGTAGCCGGGTAGCTCCTCTAGGCACCCCTACCGCCATCATGGCAAACGGGCAAAATGCCTATACTTCTATGGCCTACCAAAGTGCAAGGCTAGTTCATTTTAGGTTTAGTTTTGGCATGGAAGGTAGATCATCAAGGAAGGGTTCATGCAACATTTTAGGTGTAACTACCATTTACCACATTTTACATAAGTTTAGACACATAACTATTTAGTGCATGCAAGATTTACAATCAAAATACTTTTGCCCACTAAATCATAGGACCAAAGTGTTCAAAGGAGGGGCACTTGCCTGGCTCAGCAACTTCTTACTCAGCACGGCAAGATCAAAAGAAAACTAGTTGCTTTACCCCGTCGATATCGATACCTAATGCAATTCATACACGTGCACAAAAAATAAATAAACAGGCATAAGAATCAATATGAATATGAATGTGAATGATGGATGCATTAGGCTCTATGGGTTTGATCAGGTCCTGGTCATATGGATTTTACTCCTAATTATTGTATTTAAGTGCTTTAAGGTTTGTATATCAAACCTAGTTGCTATGCACCAAATTTTAGTGTACATAAGTGAAGTGTGACAGCTGATTCCCAGGTTACAGGAAGATAGAGTACTACTGTATAAGACTCACAAAATTGGTTTGACAATTTTTGGACTCAATTTGGATTTTATACAAATTCTATAAGGTTGTTTGTTCAAGTTAAGCATTTAAATCACATGTTCTATACAGAAAAGTACTAAGTTTTATGCTTCTAGTAGGTAGAGAATAGTCTCAGGAGTTGAACAAAAGTGGTCTCATGATTTTTGAAGACTGGATGAATTTCATATGAATTTTACAAGCCTCTACTCCATTTTATATCACCCATTTGCTATACTAATTTTAAAATGAATTCTTGTACAGAAGGTGTGATTTTAGATCCTACAGTGAGGTAGAGCAAGTTTTTATGAATCAAACAAAATTTGTTTCACATTATTTGGAGCCAAGATGAATTTTACAAGTTTGGAATATTTTCAGCCTATCCCTCTCTTTTGAATTCAATCCATTTGAATTTGAATTTCAAACTCCGGTGGACATTTTGCGAAAAGGCCCCTGGGAAAACCTAGGGTTAAACCCACGGTCCCTAGCCACGTGGGTGGCTTCTTCATTAAGAGCACCCAAGCTTTTAAGTAATTTCGTTTAGGTCCTTGGCCCCACATGTCATTGATTGGCATTTTACGTTTTAGGCCCTACGAGTTTTAATTATTCCTAATCCAGTCCCCGCTCTCTGATCACATCGGGCCCACACGTCAGGAGGACGGCGACGACACGCGCAGCTGTGCCGGCGAGGCAGTGAGCTTCGCCGGAGCACCGGCGGCGAACGGCGGCGATCCAGAGGTCGCAGTTCAAAGGAAAAAGATCCCTAAGACCGAGGTTAACCCACTGGTGGTGATGATTTGGTCTGGGATGGCCGGAGTCATCGCCGGCGACAGCGAGAGCGGTGGTGCCGTACGGGCGTGCAAGGGAAACGACGCTAGGGGCTTGGACGTGACGTTATGGTGTGCAAATTGCGTCTCTGGGGTCTCACTGATGCTCACCACGCAGTTGGAACGGGTCGGCGAGGTCCAGGCGACGATGATCGACGGCCGGCGGCGGCGGATTCTCGTTGGGATCACGGCGGCAACACGATTGGGGCTCGGTCCTGCTACAAGATCAATCGGAGATCGTTACTAGGGTCCATAGGATGCTAAAAACCCACTCAATTCCACCCAAGCTCACCGGAGAGAGGGAGATCGACGTTGACGGCGGCAGATCGGCGTCGGTGTCACGGCAACACGGCGATGTGGGCCACAGGAACTCAAATTTAAGCGTGCAGGAAGTTAGTTATTCTCCAAGGAACGTTCGGCATCAAGGGATCGAATGGATTCTCACCGGACGCAGAGGAAGACGACGACGACGAGCGGCGGCCAGAGACGAAGGGGAAAGCTTGGATCTATGTGCGCGAGCAACTCCACAGGTCAGGTCTTGGTTGGGAGATCTTCACGGCCTACACAAACACGTCGACAAAGTCTTGCGGCCTCCAGTGGACGACGGCGGAAGAACGGATCCACCCCGACGACGGTCGTCCAGAACTCCGGCGATTGGATCCAATGCACGGCAGGTGCTCGACCTAGAAGAAAAGAGAATGAAAAGGGTAGGGTTTGGTCAGGCGTGGGGAGGCGAACACAACCATGATGATCTCCTGCGTCGAAGCTCACCCGAGCGCGAACGCGACGGGGGCGAACTCGCCGGAGCCGAGGAAGAAAGTGGCGTTTCTCGCGTTCCTCATGGTTTCTGAGTCTGTAACCTACTGGAACGTGAAGAGGGGGTTCAGGGACACGTTTTAGAGTGGTTTCGCGAAGAACGGTGGGGGTCGACACGTCGACGGCGACGAGAGCATTCTAAAGCGGCGCAAGGAGAGGAGAACGCGTGTGGGAGCGACGTGGCTGCGCCATCTCGTGTTCTTGGATGGCCTGAGCGGTGTGTGAGGCTTACATGTGGATCCCATGGCCTGTGGGGCCCACTGGTCAGGATATTTTGCCAGTGGCCAAGCTAGAGTAGATTGGACGGGGGTGCACCGTTGTCTCACCATAGGTACAGGGCACAATTTTTTTAATGCAATGTTACACTAAATAATAATGTTTTCAGACAAATTTTGACATCAACAATTAAATAAAGTGATGGATGTGTGTAGCGACAAAGAAGTAACGGTACAAAATACTTACCAAATTAAAAGGTGAGGGAAAATATGGTCTCTTGTGTTCATTGAGAAACAAACGCCACAACCTTTTTTAAAACCATTAATTTCATTTGTTCTTCCTTAGTTCTTCCACCTAACAAAAAAATATAAATATGCAATAGAACTTGGAAAATATATGCACCTATGATATTGTCAGTGAACTTACCACTTGAAGGATTCAGCTTTAAGAGGATGCACCCATGATTTTGTCAGTGAACTTATCACTTGAAGGATTCAGCTTTAAGAGGCTTGTTCTATAACTTTAAACCAAATCTCCCAATCAAGATATGAATATTTAGCTGTTTAAACCCTAACCTTAAATCTGGGAAAACAACCATTAATAATCTTATAATCACACATGATTCAAACATAATCAGAATTAGGGATTTGCAAGGGGCAACAAAACTAATTAACAAAGAATGGATTGATGGGAAGAAGGGGATCGATACCTGCTGAAATCCATCTGTAACACTTTGGCCGACGAAGAGGAATAATCTATTGATGCACCACGGCACCATGGTCAGCAAGGCTAATGTTTCATGATTGATTTGTGACCCTTGCAGTGGAGCAAGGCGACAACCAACTCAGGGGATTTGTTAGAGTTCATATCAAGCGGCATTGAACGAGCTGTAGAAGATGAATAGACACAACGACCGGAAAAAAGAAAGAGAGGAAAGCGGAAGTCATGTGGTGGCGTGCGGCGCTCTCGGCTAACAAGGCAACGATGCGCGTGTGCGGCTTGGGCTGAGTTCGTGGCTTGTGGTTGCGGTTGGGCCGAGCTGGTTTCTTCCTTTGGGCCGAGCTGAAGATAAAGGGAGGTGCACAGAGTTGGGCTGAGGGGGGTGCACATGTGGTAAAATCGGGCTGGTTAGCACTAAAAATAAAAATTGGCCTGGGAGCATGTGCACCCCCAATGGGCTATTGGGCTTCGCCCTTGTATTTTGCAAGGAAAGAGCCTAGAAGATAAGGAGCACTGTTCAGCCATCAGTTTTGTCCCCTCTCTTTAACTAATCTCCATTACTGTTCACAGTGAGGGGTTGGGTCCTCATCTCTCTCTACTAATTGTACTACTACTTTGCTGAAGCCACATTTCGCAGAGGGGTTAGAAGCTATCCTATATGATGTCCTAAACATGTGATCAGGCAATGATTCTCAGGTTTCCAGACTTAGCCAAATTTCCCAAGTCCTAGGCTGTTTGCTGATTCGGTTTTGGAGAGAAGATTTGGAGTAGCTAGAGATGGCACTAGCCCAAGCAACGCCTGGGGTTTGCACTGCACATGTTGGTGTACATTTTGGCTTAAAAGGTTTTCACTTAAAAGGTTTGGTTAAATTTTGGCAAAGGCCTAAATTCCTATCAGAGCACTGATAAATTCCAGATTTCTAGCAAATTTTGGGTAGATCATCAAGGCACTAAAGGAAGTGATAAATTCCTCAAAATTTGTAGGTTGACTACACTTGGTGTAAAGTATTTTTAGGAAATTTTCCAGAATTTTTGGATACCTAATTTAGCATTCAATAATTGTTGGTTGTCATTTACTCTACATGCAAAATGCTTAGAATGAGATGCTAGAAATCCAAAAACAATGGAAATAAAGCAAGCACAAGCATTTGTTTGTGTGTTTGAAATTTGAATACAATTTGGTGGTTTCATTTATACCAAGCCCTAGCTTTTATAATTTGCCACCTTGGGTTTAGATAGTCCATTTTGCATTTGTCAAATACTAAATTAGCTAGGATTATGCCTTAACATTATATATAGAGCTAAGTCTACTAGGGTTCTAATAATTCCCCTCACCTCTTGATACCCTTGTTGATCTCCCATAGGATTTTTACCTATTTAACCTAGGTGAGTTCAAATTGTTCGGTTGGCGTAATTTGTCCTCAGCCCTAGTCGAGCTAGGTTGGGCGAAAATAATCGTTTACGTATCTCCGTCTCGGGCTAGTTACTAGTTTAGCTCTACGATGGTTGAGTTAACATACCAGTTCAAAATTTTACTGATTTTCATACAATGGTTAAACTCTAATTTCATGTCGGTCGTTTCTGGGTATGTTACAATAGTTCCGACAAATGCCATTGCACAAACGCCTGGTTCCCACTAATGCCACTGTCAATTGTTTGTTTGGAAGCATTTGTTAACTATAGTAAAAAGACCATTGTACCCCTAGAACAGGAAAACCATTGTATCAAAGCTTTTGAACTTAACCAAGTAACTTTTCACCTTGTAAGCTTACGATGTTAATAAGTAATTTTGAGACATCAATTTGCAATTTTGAGTCATCTTTTCGGAGCAATTTCAGCGTTATTCCAAAAATTAATGCTAGAACATAGGAGTAATCTAGTCATTATTTTCCATAAAAAATCCATGAGAACCCAAACAGACCAATCTTGGAATAACATATATTTTCAGAAGATCAATATTCACATAACATATATTTTCAGGAAATAAACAGTTCACAGGATATATCATTCCAACCTAAAATAGTAGTGACCACAGTACATACATAAGTTGTTGACAGTCCAAAGCAAATGACAGTACATATTTTAACCCAAACTAGATCAACTCACAAACAGCAAGCAAGAAATTCAATTAAGTATTCTTTTCTTGCTTCTAGTCCCCATGGAAGGACTACTATTCTTGCTTCTAGTTCCCTGTTTTGTGGTGCTTTTTTGTTGCTCTTGTCTTTCTTCTTCCTTTTGGCAGGTGGAGTGGTAGCTTGTACTGTTAGGGTTGGTTTCTTTCTCTTACACTAGTCCTTAGCCGGCTTTGTTTTGGCAGGTGGAGTAGTAGTTTGTACAAGTGTAGTAGTACCACCTTGCGCTGGTAGCAGATTGGCTATAGAACTAAAAATAAAAGCAATTATTGCACAATAGATACATGGACACATCTGTTGCATGCATATTGTCATTCTATTGAAAGCAGTAAACATGAATGTTGAAGGAATGCTAAATTGAGCTACCTTGGTAAGGTTGAATTAGGTTGAGGTGATGACCCATGTGCATCATCATCAATTGCAATGCCAACGGAACTTGATAGAAGTGATATGGATTTTAGTGCTAGGTTGAGAAGTAAATGATTGACATGTGCAAGATGGGACTATCAACTTGATAAGCTTGGGAATACTTGACTTGATTGAGTGGGAGGTGAAGTACTTTCAATGGTAGTAGAAGTAGATTGATTTTGATTTCCTTTTCAGTTTTCTACAAGTTGACAAAAGAGATTAGTAGTGAAGTGAAAAACAAAATTAGCAACAGAAGTAGAAGGGCAACAAGTAACGTTTCTTTTGCCAAAGCATAGGCCTCTTTAGCTTCTAGATCTGCTTCTTTGCAACTTGACCATTTATGACCACAGTTCTTGCAAATACGGTATTGTTGCTGACCTGTTGTGCCCTTACCCTTGCCCTTCGTATTCTTCTCACCACCAGCCTTGTGAAGCATAGTTTTTGGCCTCCCTATAGATCTGTTCAATATTGGAGGATAAAAAAAAATCATGTGTATTCTTCGGCCATTGAGAAATGTTAGTAAGGCTTGGAATACGAGATGCATATGCAGCTTTGAATTTTCCACACTATAGCATTCATCAACATAATCGTGCACCTGCAAGCCCCTAACTAATGTGATGAAACACAAGGCATGAGCACAAGGCTTCTCAGAATACTGCCACTCCCTACAAGTGCAGGTCTTTTCTTCTAGATCAACAACATGTCTTTTGCCACCTAGGTAAGAAAGCAAATAACATTGACTAAGCTAAATAGAAAATGTCAACTTGGCATGAATGAAAGTGCATATATACTACACAAATATACATAACTCTTTCTCAGTGACCTCTGAAAATATATATCATCACTTCTGATGGACCTTGATCTAAAAATTTTATACCAAAATACAATCAAATAAAAATATTTAACAACAATATAGCTATGTAAGACACATAAATTGAATACAACACATACATGCACTGAAACGCCATCCTCAATGGTTGATGCATGCATTGTCCATCCACAACCTTCTTGGAGACATCTTGCTCTGAATTTACCAGGATTAGTTTTCTCAACAAAAAACTCAAATTCTTTTTTAATGGAATATTGAGCCATAGCCAACCTAAACTTGGGCATTGAAGGATAAATAGTTTTCACTTTCATTGGTGGGTCATTTTTGTCATAAACTATTTCTGGGCTTCCTAAATCTTCCTTAATATCCTGTGCAATCCACTCCACATCATCACTATCAGTGATATCCAAATCATCACCCTCTTTTTCCCCAACAATACTACTAGTTTCAGCAGTAGAGTCATCACTCTCAGAGGAAGAGTCATCACTCAGATGATAAGTCATTGGTACTAACCGAGTACTGTTTCTCATCATCTAGACCTATATGCTCATAGCGAGGGAATGGATTTTCAAGGTTCATCAGCTATCTCATTTTCTGCGAGGTAACTAGTGTTGCCTTGCTGTGTAAAACATGCCTGAGAGGGGACAAAAAGTGATGGAGTATACGGCACAATAGCTTAAGATAGCTTATTATTTTTTGTCAGTATGATTACAACTTTATCCCTTTTAATATGAGAAAAGCACTCAAACATCGCTATCAAATCTTAGTCATGGCATACCGGAGTGAGCTCTTTGCTAACAACATTAACATAGTACATAGAGGCAATTTCATTTATACCCCCATGGATATTTTTCAGAAAATCTTTGTAGTTAGTAAGGTCTGCATCAATTGGCCAGTCAAAAGTAAATCCACCCGGGAATTCTGGTCTACAATCTTCTCCCATTATCCTCACCTTAAGCAAATAAGCCTGAGTTGGGTCCATTATGTTGATGAACACATCATCAAAGTGCCATCAGCTACAGATCCACTCAGCTCACTAAAACGAGTACAAGAATGTAACCAAAGATGAATTCAACATACATTACCCATCAGGAAGCCAAGATGATTCCATCATCTCCGAGGCAGAGTGCCCTGCCGTCGCCTATAGTAGTTACTCGATCCCTGGTGCCACCTGCAAGAGCTGCTCCCCAACAACCTGCTCCCCCCCCCCCCCCGCCTGAGAACTAGCCACCACGGCATGCTCCCCAGCTACCACCGCCACCTAGGAGCTGGCCACCGCAGTCTCCTCCCCCACCGCCGCCACTCGGGAGCCAGCCATCGTAGCCAGCTCCTCCGTTGCCGACCAGGAGCCGGCCGCCGCAGCCTGCTCCCCCGCTGCGTCCTGGGAGATGGCTGCCACCACAGCCTGCAGCCCCACTGCCACCGTGGCCACTGCAGCCTGCTCCGTTGCTGCCTTCTGCCCCGCCACTACAGCTAGCTCCCCCGCTGCCACCTAGGAGCCGGCCACCACAACAGCCACTGAGCCCACCACGACCACCACAGCAGCATTAGTGGGAACCGGACGCTTATGCGATGGTATTTGTGGGAACTATCCTTTATCACTAGCATTTCTGTTAATTAGACGCTTGTTGATGGCATTTGTTAGAATTTTTCAAATATTAAATAAAACCTCCAGACATTGGTGAAATATTTTCATATAACCCCTGTAATTTTTGGTAATATCAAGCTAAGAAGTAAAAATTCCATTTTTTTCTCCATGCATAAAATCTGAAAAGGAGCAAGCCCTCTTACAATTTTTTAAGAGAATACCCTTAACTTTCTCAGTAATTCTTCATTGGACTAAACTTATTGAAGAAAGAACCTTTGTCAACAATCTTGCCTATGCAGGACCTCACGCTCATTTAGTTTTTAAATAAAACATTCAACCTTTTTATAATTTTATAAGATTTTTCTTATAACACTTGAATAGTAAAGCAAAATTCTAGTTTTGTACCAACATGTAACATAGGTAAATAAACCTATATTTTACAAAGAGTCCCTTTCATAAAATACTATTTCACCAAGCATTTACCTTACCTTGTTTTTATCATGTTCTAGACATAATCCTGATTTTTTTAAGAATGGGTTTAAAATCCAGCCTCTATATCTACAGCCAAATGTTACTAATATGAGTACACTCCAAGCCTCATACCAGAGAAACGTGATAAAAAAGAAAGAAAACTCAAAGAGTAAGCTACAGTCCTCTCCTACGTCCTTGATTTGATTATGCTATATCTTTTGCAGCAACAATCCCACATATTGCTCATCTACTTATAAACTTTAACTAGATGCTGGGGCGCACCATTGGCACACCTTCTGCATATAATTGTTCATTATTTGTTTATATACCCATGTATGACATGAAGTACTTAAATTTGATGAACCTGTGATATGTGGCAGTTGTATTTTCAAATTCTTGGTTAGTAATGCTACACATAATAAACATATCAGTAATACATGTCATTTCATAAAGAGCTGAAAGATGAATCATTTGATATACTATACACATAAACGATACTCATATATATTAATGATATGTATCTCAAGAAATTGTGACAATCCAGAATCAAATGATGGGCCAGCATGACAAACTCTCTTCTCACCACCCATCATTTTATTCTTCTGATAAGTAGGGCGCCTTGTATCGAATAGATTGAAAACGTATGTTTTAAGTCTGAAAAGGTTCAATCCAAATGAATAGTACCGTATATCTTCCAAATGACCATCTCTTAACGTGCAACAATACTACCAAGTTCTGCAAGGGAAAAAAAAGGAAAGAAGAGGAATGAGATAATTTCTTACCACTGTTTGTTTCTGATATGTTGATAACAATCATGGACAAACTGAAAACGATTTAAATTTCCTATTAGCACATGAGCTTATCATCAGAGATGTTTACAAATAAATCATATAATTATTTAGATTTCTGTAGGAAGAACTAATAAACATGCTCAAACAATTATTTAACTTTTTGAGTATAATGTAGCTCGAAAAGTTGTGGATGCAAATTACAAACCTGGCGAATTCTTATATCAACCATGGATGGAAATCCAGTCTGGAATAGTTTGTAAGACAACAAATCAAAGAAAGTGAGGCCCTGTGAGATAAATACTAGAACTAATTAGACTAACATCATTTAGATGCTAATAAAAATATCTAGAAACCATGACACAAAAAGCATTTTTCTTCATAGCCAATGGAGTTAGGGATATGAGAAAATTGCCTATTTGACACTAAAAAAAAATGGAGGTTGCCTATTTGACACCTAAACTACAAATCTTGCCTATATGTCCACAAACTCACTTTTCTTTGCCAAAATGACACTTCCGTCCAGTTTTCCGTCAGCCACCATTAGTTGAAGAAGAAAGGCTGGGAGAAAAGACAAAAATACCCTTATGCAAATGAGTGGAGAGCCAAAAACACCTGGTCAGCCCATTTTGACCCAAATCCACCGAACCCTAAACCTAGGAGCGAGATGGTGGTCGGCGCTGGCGGCGTGGCCGCATAGGAGGAGGGCGCGGGCACGGAGGAGGAGGCCCGCGC